>JAQGBX010005548.1:0-13522 GCA_034698745.1 Megaphyllum sjaelandicum
ATTGAAAACGCATGCCTCATAGGTAGCACGCTGGGTGGCGCTAGTGTTTTTCGGGTGCCGAGCGGCTGGAAACTGGCAAACTCTGTTCCCACCCAAAGGACATGAAAACAGCGGCTGGACGCCGACGCCACTCTGTTCCCACCCTAGGGTGAGAACACACTGAACACCTTTCGACGAGCTTATTTCAGCTTCTTTCGTGCTTGTTTTCATCTTCTTGTTTCCAGCTTTGGAGCGCATAATAAACGCTGATATCAGCGCGATCGTCAGTGTGCTCGGTGGCGCCACTCTATGCGTTGTGCCAGGTCAAACATTCCGCCTAAAACCTTCCACTGCACATGCGCATTAGCATCTCATGATGAGTGCGGGACACGTTTTTATGGTACATAGGCGGTATGGCTACACTTTTGACCAATAGTGATCTGTGAACCACTCTGTGTCTTACAAATCTGCTTTCTGGCTCGGCTAAGCTTTCTTTATGTGCGTCCTCATTTAAAACGCATACCGCATTCTTATCCCGCTTTGTTTGTTTGTTTGTTTGTTTGACAATTTTTAACTTGGACTATTTCTGCTACACCAGGGCTAAAATGCACCAACGCCAAGGGATGTGCCAGCGTCACCTACCTGGGAATTTTGCCAACGAGGGGGGTCTTCCACCCCCACAAGAGGGATCTTTAACGTGCAGAGATCAAACGGTATCTACACGGGACCTCGGTTTAAACTTATCGAAATTCTCACCGACCTCGACCGGGGAGTGAACCCCGCTAATTAGGATCGGCCCGCTTGGTGGTGCTAGTGTACGCCGAGCGGTAAGCGCCTGAAATTATGGCGAATTTCACTTGTCCAAAAACAGTACCCGAGTGTACTTCAGGGTACTCCGGGAGTACCCAAGTGTACACTCAGGTATTTAGAGTGTGCTCTGTGTATTCTCAACCTAAGACAGGACGCGCACCGAGATGACACGTAACACGATAATTACGTGTGACTCGTCAGCAACACGCCTTAAGCCAATGCAAACATACGTGTCAGCGCACACTGAAGTGACATCATTTCTGTGGGCGCTGACAAATATGCTTTTATTGGCTTCGACGTGTTGCTGACAAGTCACACGTCATATCGTGTTACGGATTCGACTGGTCCAAAAAATCTACACCGGTGTAGGCTACAAGGTGAGACCATAAGTCTGTAAAGTCTTGTTGCGCCTCACCTTGTAGCGTACACCAGTGCACACCAGATTGACCATCTGAATTTGCCAATAGGAAATACGAGTTAGCAATGCGTGGCGCGCCAAATTTAAATAATTAAGAGTGTTGTCTATGAGAGGAAACCTTCATGGTCAACACTAATGACCGGATTAATGATGGGGGGGAGGAACCTACATGGTCAATACTAATGACAAAATAAATGATGCGCGCAATCTGTATAGTTATTATTAATGGCGGTATCCACAACCATGCCCCTATATTTACCAAACCATGCCCCCAGTATAAAGTCAAAATTCACATTTTCATCCTTACCTGCCATCATTTCACATTGTTTCACCTTATACGATCCTTCTAAATGTCACTCTCAGAAGGTCGTGATAGAAGGCTATTTATGAACTTTTATTAATTTACGATGAGAAAAATACATGAGTTAAAGATCAATTCTCTATTGAAGTTTTTCGAAGATATTAGTTTCAGGCATAAAATTCAATATTTACCATATTTTTTTAAATAACTAAGAAATGTGAATACATGTATACACACGTTCATTAAAACTATCACGACCTTCTGAGAGTGACATTAAGAATGATCGTAAAAGTGACATAATGAGGAATATGGCCTGTGAAGATGAAAATCCTGATTTTAGCATCATTACTTGGGCGTGATTTGATAATTCGGAGCGTAATTGTGGAAACCGCCATGAATAATGACTATACAAATTGTGACCATCAGTAATTACGTCATTAGATTTGAATATATTCTCCCCCCCCCTCATTAATCTGGTCATTAGTATTGACCGTTTATATGTGTCCTCCGATCATAAATCCGGTCATTATTTGTATTGGCCATGTAGTTTTCCCCTATCATTACTCTATTTATTATAGTATTGACCATGTAGGTTTTACCTATCATTAATCTGGTAATATGTTTTGACCGTGTAGGTTTCCTCATCATCAATCTGATTATTAGTATTGACCAGATTAATCCGGTCATTATTTGTTTTGTCAAGGTAGGTTTTCCTCATCATTAATCTATTCAAATTAGTATTGACCTTGTAGGCTTCCCCTATCATTTATCTGTTCATTATACTTAATGTAGGTTTCCGAATCATTAATCTGATCATTAGTAGTGACCATAAAGGTTTCGATCCCTCCCTAAATAGACAACGCTTTTATTGATCGCGACAAGTCATCATCACTGTACACCGATAGACCTTTCTAAGCAAAAATAATGTCATTCGAATGATCGAATGATTGAAAGCGAACGATGGGACATTTTTGGAGGTAATCTCATTATAGGTGATGGGTGATAGCATTAGTTTAAAGTTCGTTATTACGTACGTAACTACGTGAGCGCGAATGCTTCGTAATTCGAAAATTCATTCGTTTTAGACTAAAATTTCTAATATCCGAATTCCGTCTTAAACGAACAAATTATCATTATTCGCCTATATTAGATAATGGCGAATGAAAATTAATTACCTAGATAATTAGGTAAGCAATTGGGACGGGGATTATACACCAGTTCGTACTATTAGAAATTCGTATAAAGCGAGTTCCTCTCAATGAGATTGAACTACCGTATAACAATTCGCAATACGCGATATTCTTACGCATAAAACAGTACATCGAATGCTCGTATAGCCTAGCATTTGCACGGCCATTTAAATCAAAATCTATTTAATTTCAGGTGTGCTGATCTCTCATCCGTGATGCGATTTTCAAGAATAAAACGAGGAAGGAAACTGATAAGAAAAATAACAAAAGGCCACGGTGGCATTGACGATATTGTAAGCGATACACCTTCATTTAAAAGAAAAATAATCTCCAATTTACAAAAGCCGTAATGAAACGTTTACTGAAACAAATGAAAGATAATCAAGACACTTTATGAAAATTTCAGCTTGAAACTATGAACATTAAATAAATTATAAAAAAAAAATAGTGAAATGAGTCGGGAAAAAATACTGATTTTTAATTTTAATTCTGTGTGCAGAGATGGTATATTACACCCACATGTGTTCTATCCTTTATGGTATCATGACTAAAATGAAAATTTATATCACATTTTTATTCCATCCCCCTCCAAACTCATGACAGTGCCACCTCCATGGGGAGAAAGTACAGTGTTGGATTACTTTTTTCCCGACTCATTTCACCATTTTTCTTTATAATTTATTTATTGTTCATAGTTTCAAGCTGAAATTTCGATAAAGTGTCTGGATTATCTTTCATTTGTTTCAGTAAACGTTTCATTGCAAAAATGTAATTATTTATTAAGTTATTCGACATTTTAGGGTGTTGAAATACTTTTTTCCCTCGCTGTAAATTGAACTTTAATTATCACGATATGGCATGACTTTTCAGTGTCCGTTAATCGACGATGAGGGGATTGGAACCTACAGACAGTACATGTACCTCCACATATACAGCTCATACTGAAATTTATTAATAAAGATGAAAACTGAAAATGGTCAATGTTATTAATAGTTTAGTTTGTTGGTCCGTAATTTTTTTTTGGTGGGGGAGTCTTGCAATTGCAGCTAACTGCCACTAGATGGCAACTCATGCCGTCTGAATTCCTCTTCCTTATTCATTCATCGTTCGTTTTCAAGAGATGCTGAGAGATAAAACTACAATAAAGTAAAATCGACGCAAATATTCTTGGTAACAGTGATGGACAAAGGCAAAAAAATTGAAGTTGGTTCGTCAACGGTAAGACTGGGTTACAGATAATAATTTGCTATATTAATTGTATATATACAGTACGTAATTGCATGACAACTACTATTCTGATTTACAGCTGGTGGATCTCAAAGCAGAGATTTTCCGAAAGCAAGAAGAAATAAAACATGAACAAGTGAAACAGCGGAATATCCAGAAACCAACCTTGAAATTGGGGAAGAAGTTAAGACCTCAGGTACGTACGTATAATAATGTAACCACGCGACATTGAGCTAATTACGTAGGCGAACAATAAAGTTGCAATGATCAACTATTTGAATAAGCAACTTTGAAAAGATTGTGGTACGGGTACATTTATTGCTGTTTATTCAGCTACCTGTAAATTACCAATTATCGTTTAGTTGGATCCACTCGGAAAATCTAATCCTGGAGTAGGTGTTCGTGGTATAAAGGATATCGAGTGTCAAATTCTGGATGAGGGAGAACATGATGCACTTGCAGCATCAAGGTGAACTGAACTTTCGATCATATTATGTCAGTCAACAGTAAACACAAGCCTTATTTCAAAAGGCATCAGAACCAATTTGGTCAAAGTAAGCAGCTATATAGCCTATATACATTATAGTTACTTCAGGAAATGTCAAAATTGACCTTCATTTAAAATTTTGGCAATAATCCTCAGGATTGAATATTTAAATAGTCGTTTATTATTTTTAGGATATTTCTTTAGCAGGCCAAAATGTCAATTTAAAGACGAAAAAGGAAAATGTTGTGGAAATTAACTTTCCAGAACATTCCAAATTGCTACTAATGTCATGCAAATTAGCTTGTGTCCACTGCTTTTTAGGTGGTTCAGTTTATTAATGGATATGTCTAATATACAGGAAAAAGCTCGAGGAGAAAGCTATTCTATATGAAAAAATGCTTTCTGGAAAAAACATCCCAGGTAAAATTAATTTAAATAATATTGACTTTTAATATTCAGTGTTCAGATATGTTGATGTGTAAGCCCTGTTATGTTTTACATGGAATGGAATTTTTAGAAGATGATGATTGTTGCATGGTGGATTTCCAGCGAAAAACTCAAGACTTAAGGCATCATAAAATTAATGATGCAAACAGTAAACATCATATTGGTAGCATTCAAGACCATGAATTAGAACAAGATGATGAATGGTAGCATAAGTACATGAGAAATTGTTGCCGTTTAAAGTATTTCTCCAATTTGCAGATCTCCAATTAAGCTTTGATATTTCAGGACTGATTACACAGATTCCTTGGGACGTTCCAGACGATGTTTAAAAGCAGATCTACCCAGAATGATTGCCATGGATTTAGATTTACAAGAAAGGATATCAGAGTAACACCCATGAAACACTTTTAATTTTTTTTTATTTAATAGAGATGTGCTAATATTATTTTTCACAACTTTTAAATGATAGTAGTCAAAATGAACACAAAAACAACGAAGAACCACAGGTGGCAAGCACAGAAAATATTATGCCAGTACCAGAAACTCCAGTAGGACCAATGCATTATCAAAATGTTCAATTTAATGGCAAGTCTAAAATCGACTCATAGCTCTTAAGTTATACTAGATTACTTGTATTAAGACAGCAAATTCTGATTTTTTTAGAAATCAGATCACATGGTGTGGGCTATTTTGGATTTTCTCAGTCTGAGGAAGAACGTAAGCAACAAATGGAAATGCTAAACGAGCTGCGCAATCAGGTAAGATGTTCCTTAAGTGTAATTATTCTCATTTTTTTAAAGTACTAAAAAGTGTTTTGTTGGTGAAAATATTAAAAGTCAATATTTTGATTAATAATAGGTAATTTATCTATGTGCAACTCTGGAAATGTAAACTACGTATTTGTAGCTCTTAAAATAAATAATGGTTCGATAAAAATAATTTTCTCCACAAAATAGTGTTCATCCACTTTCCCATAGGCCTACAGACTCAATAAAATAAAGAAATAAATATGGTGATAATTAAAAAATGGAATGCAAAGTAAAGCTATATTCCATTTCACGTTCATTCTGTTTGAATTATTTCGATAGTTACTTATTTTTTTAAAATAAAAATGGGAAATACTTAATAACTATTTTTACAGTGGTTATTAAGAGAGCTTAACCATTTAAGATTAAAATCGGGTATTGCTCACTGAAACGTCAGCCTGGATAGTTTTACTATGGTTTTATATTTGCTGCATATTGTGGGGTTTCAAAAGAATTTTCCTAGTTTCATACCCACAATCTAAACTATGGCAATGCCATTGCCATAGCAGGAAAGCCTAACCACCTTGCTGGATGCCTTCCAAAACCTACATGTATAAGAAAAATGTTGTTGCAAAATTGAAACAAGTTTTGTTTTAAATACTGTCAAGACCAAGACGCAGAAAGAACGACTGCAAAAAGTGAAAGATAAAAGACATGCAGCACTAAAAGCCCGATTGAAAAAAGTGAAACAACGCAAACTGTTAAAAGAAGGCAACGTTCTTCCCAGTTCCGAATCAAGTAAGTATTGACAAGCCAGTAGCCCATTTCTCGATGTTTAGTTAAAAATTACCTACATGGAAGGTTCAAGACTAAAAGACCCCTATGTGTGACTGTTTAGGTAGCGATGACGACGAAAATTTAATCGAAACAGCACAGGATATTGCTGCCAGTTCGATTGAGGAGAAAAACGTTGAAGAACAACCAGAAAAACCGTCTACAGTGAGGCCCTGGGACAGAGGAAAGATAGGTCCACGCGTTATACAACCGTTCAGACAAGGTATGGATAGGGCTCGTGTTTCAGTTCATGTCTACGGGTATTATAATTATTGAAGTAGAAAATGCACAATGGGGGAAAATCTGTCTTCGAGTTCAGGGATTTATCATTTGCAACACATGTCAAGGACGGAAAGCAAAACTGCTTTTTTCACATAAAAATAGGAATTGAGATTGTTCTATTAGTAATTGACACTAGCCAATACAGGACGAATGGAAAGACATTTGTGCAGTGGACCAAACTGCAGAAATAAATAACATCCGTAATTAACTCTATTCAGTTATACCAAGTGTTGCTATAGGTAGCCCCTTTATCTTTGTATTGGTTAGCATAGGGGCAACTTTGTACTGCAATAGACTGATACCTTGAGTAGAAATCATGTGATTGTCTTATATAGTGACCTATCGTTGAAGTTTTACTTGGATTTCAAGGGCAGTATACTGTATTGCAAAATAAAATCGTGACTGCATGGTTACTGCAAAATCGACCAAAAACCATATTTTGAAAACTTGTTATTTTTCTACGCACTACCAGCCAATACACATTCTCAGCATTTTGCAATGAGTAATCAGGTACTTGCATGCTAACGAGATCTGAAATGCAGCGTTATTTATTTACCATCATCCGGTTCATTCACAGCTTCGCAAAAGGAATGGGTGAACAAACAGCGTGAGGAGAGGGTTCAAGAGTTCGCACCTCCATCGTCGTATTACCAGAATGATCCGGTGGAAGAAATGCATCAGTTCTTCAAGCAGCAGAAGAACACTTTTGACTCTCAGGAATTTCAACCGCACACCCGATTGCAGCCATCTTTCCATGTAAATGCACCAACACAGTCTTCTCAAAGCACAAATGTACATAATTCTTTAATTAATGATATACCGTTACCTAACGATTAAAACTTGGATTTAAGATTCTGTTATCACTGAAATAAACTTTAACGCGTACGCAGTATTTACACGTTAATTGTCTATTAATGTTAGTCGATCGAGTGGTTTGACATTTGAAAACGTGTAGAAAATGGAACTGTAGAGGGCGCTCGGAATTCAATTTTGGCGGGTGATATCGAGTATGGCACGCTGTCGAGTAAATGACTTTCTATACTAGTAAATTCAAACATTGGGACTTTTGATAGGGATAGTATATATTACGGCTTTAAAAAAATGAGATTACGGAGGGGATTATTATCCTCTTTCAATTCGGGGAAAAACGAGGGATTGAGTTCTGAATTGATTTAGTATTACAGTAAGTGCGTGTCAAAAAATTTGACAAATAGGGGGAATGCACGCTTGGGATGTCAGAGGCAGCCGTCCATTTATGACATCACGTTATAAGATCATGCTGATAATGATGTCATGATTTTCACCTATAGCCATGCACATAGCCAAAGTTTCATTTCACAGTTTATTTCACTGTACTTTACATGTACAGGTAAGGCGAGTGTAATTCTGAGTGAGAGAAACGTACATTATAAATCCTTAAAAGTATATGACGTCATTTATGGACGATCCTCAGCGTCAAGATTACTGCCCGTATTCATTCTATATCACGTACATTCAATTTTATCCTTTATCAGTTCCGTTTTTTTGGTATAATTTCCATTTTCCAGCTATTTCTCTAATCACAATTAGCCAAACTTCAATATCCTCGACCTTGCATTGGGGAAAATTCCTTAATATGATTGGGAAATTCCACGTATTAATTCCAACTTAAATAAATACATGTAGTATAAAATTTTTTTGTCTGCTGCTAAAGCAGGAATCCCACCTGGTTTTACCCATCACATCCATGTACATGAATATTTTACGCAGACGTGAGTCCACGAAGGACAATTCTCAGTTGAATTTTAATTTTATATTAATTGAATGCCGCGATTGAAATGAGATACAGTATGTGCTTCATTTGATAACCCATGCATGGCCTTCAAACCCAAGTGACCTTCCCGAAATTCAATTGCGCGCAATTACATAATGCCATATCGTCATACGATGACGAATATTGCGGCAGGTTATAACCGCGATTCGAGGACTTAGTAAAAAAAAAAAAAAAAACCTTTCAGATTAAATTTATCGAGTGTCAATTCTAATAGTAGGCCTATCAGAAAACCTGCATTATTACAGTATAGTATTTTAGGCCTAGTCAGTTCATTATCACGCACAAACACGTGAAAAGTCATTCATTTATTTACCGAGAAAAGGACAGTACGTGTACAGTATAAAATGTACTCTGAATCCTGTTGCTCTTCGAAAGTCGTAAATTATTATGGTGCACATCGTTAAAATGCCTTATTTATAACGGAAATACCAAATTATAGCAGAATGAAAAGGGGAACGATTGACTCGTTGCATACATGTATTTCAAATAATGTAGAGTGTACATGTACGGTATATTAGGGGAACTCAAACATGTGCTGGGACGCCAGCAGTTGTGGCAGTAGCTAAGTAGCCAATAGGAATGCTTGTTGGTGCGTTTGCATCTAGGTCACACAAAATCCGTCATTCCTATTGGCTACCACTTATAGCTACTGCCATGCACAACTGCTGGCGGCCCAGCACATGTTCGAGTTCCCCTATTTAATGTACTAGTACATCAGGGATTGTACATGTACATGAAGTACAGTAAGAGCATATTGAACTCCTGCGGCCATAAACCTACAGTACATGTACACTGTATTCAAATGTAAGGGAAATTGGCATTTTTTTTCTCAAAAGTTAAAATTAAATCATTCTTATTTACAATAATAAGGGTACTCGGATAGATGCATTATTTACGAATACGCGCATTATCGGTTGTGAAATCACGCGTGCAAAACGGACACGATAATAAATTGACTTTAAAAAATTCACTCGAGGTACAGTACGTGTAACTACGATTTACAAATAAATCAACGCATTCCTTTTACACACGACATGGAAACTTTATTTTAAAAAACAGTAATTTTAAGTCTCCTTGGCACTGAATGCACTATAGATGGCGCTGATCTTTTGCCAGACATAGAGAGCTTCTAGCCAGACAGTATACGCATTTTGTATACGTGTTAACCTCTTGACATAAAAAGCTGCGTTTACTGTATATTCGAAATTTCTCTAGAAATGAAATGAAATGAGATTTAAAACAGAAATCAGCGAATCGTTCATGTTGAAATGTTGTTGAAATATGTAGTGAGCGCTATAGATTATTGGAAAATGAAATTGATAAAAACCTTTGCCAATTATTTTACGACGAACTGTAAATTAATACATCGATCTGCAAAGCTCTTCAATAAATCAGTCTTAAGTATTTCTGGCGAAACCCATCCCCGGTTGAACCTCCTTGGCCTCAATGGTCAATCGCTCGACCTCAATTCTCCTAAGAATTTCAAACAAAGGGATTATGAATCGTAACGATGATCCCACAATTGCAGCGGTGGTGGGGAGGGTGATTACACCATCGACTAATTATGGTTTGATTGTCATTTTTTACTGGATGATATCTGAACGAATTCAATCTGGATGCTCGGCTGTGTATAGCGGGGTATTTAGCTGAATGAGACGGGTGAGAAAAAAAAAGGTTATCACTTCTGAGAACTTGTTTACAAATTTATACCACGCCAGGCAGGCTTTTTCGGGCAACACAACCACCAAAGTTTGGGCCATAAATCTCTCTTTGCCCGCTTCTAGGAAGACTAAATTTAGCGCTTCTGTGTTATCCCACTGCTTTTCTTGCGCTACTACACTCGTGCATCCATGGAGCGTGGACAGGTGCTAATTGCATATTTACACGGTGACATAATTTGATGAAAAATCAATAAGACATAAATTAGCGCTAACGTTCGAACGTACATCGCCAGCTGGACCATTCATTTGATAATCCGTTAATCCGACGGTATTAATCTGTGCCCGAAACAAGAACCAGATTCATCCCGCATGCAGCATCAATTTCTGCATTCTTCGTACAGTGAAATCTCTAGAAATCCAGGAAGGTTAGAAATTAAAATTGCCAGGATATATTGGAACTCCGATCGATAATCCTCAAAATAGAAAACTAAAAATAGAGCATTGCCATAAAATGCATGACTAAAATTATAAATTTGCGATTACAAATATAAATTTGTTAAACAGAGCACTTAATAATCTAATTAATATAATGTGCCATGGAGCATTTAGTATAATGAACTTATTATGCGCTCGTATTTTACATAGAAGAAAAGCAGTATAGAAAAATACACGTATACGACCCCGGATAATCGGTGCAGATGTTACACAAAATAACGAACATGTAATAAGGGACGCACCTTTGTCGATAAATAGCTTTCGCAAGCAGACGACGCGTGCTGGCTCCGCCTATATAGGGTGCGTTCACGTTGAACTTGTTTCCAGTCGCTTGAAAACAAGTTCAACGTGAACGCACCCGTAGATCAAACAAGTTGGGGGTACTTGACGTACTTCGTAATTATACTGAGGCAAAAATGATTGATTGCCTTTGCTATAGATAAATTATTATTTATTTAGAAATAAACGAGAAAATTCACAATTTTTTTTTTTTTGCAGCGACAAAACAGCATCAAAATATTTACTTTCGGATAAAAAATCTATTCATGGATATGTGATAGCATCTAATGGGTTATTTTCTTATTTTTTATAATGATGCTCCCTATTAGAGCCACGATTCTCAAATTCATGTACCCCACAACACGCCCACAAGGTAAACCGAGTCACATTAGCCACGCCCACGAGCTGCGTGACGTCACGTGCAAGTTATCTCTACAATAACATATTTGAAGCGTTATTTGCATTTATAAATTTCCGTAATTACTGTCCATTTAATTGCCCCAAACTCAGATCGATTTAATCATCGATCGTTCAAATAGAACAGGTTTTCAGTCACTTTTCTCGTATTTCATTGGTAAATCGGAGTTTGTTGACCCGGTCATAAATGAGCAGATCACATCGTTCGTGATAATCGTTATATCCGCAGGTTTCTGTAGTCAAGAAATGTGACGTGCAATTTTGAATTGTTGCAAGGTCTATAGTTGACACTAAATGGCGTGGGATGCAACTATATATTTGGAGGTTTGATACGAGGAAATGAAAGTAGGGCGTTCAATTCATGTTAGTCAAAATATTTCATAAAATAGATAAAATGTACACGCATTGTTCGAGTGGACTATGTCTGGCATGCACTTGTAATCGCATTGCATATAAATCTGAATTCGTCGAAATTCTGAGTAATGCATTATGTCAAACGGGAATTACACGACATACGTGTATTAGCGATCAATTGATAAGCAGGTCGCTGTACTTGAACGCTTTATTTACATGGGGAAAATTGGAAGTTCCCGAAAGGAGATAAAAACGTGTCTATTTAAAGTGAAAGAAGTGATATACTGTAAATGTATAACGTTTTATAATACCAAAATTCAGATAAATCTATTTCGGGAAGTTGTTTGCGATATATAGATAGAATTCGGAATGAATAAGTTCTTAGTATTGACCGAAATTATCATTCCGGCAAACTTTGTACAAGGAATGATATAGCATTTTTTTTATTGCAACTTTCCCGTTTTCGATTCATGCGCTATTTTCAGGGAATTTCGGAAAAGCAAATTCGTCTCGAATTTGTCACCCGAAAGTATAATACAGTAGAATCCGTTTATAATTGGGACCAGGAGGGTAGGGGGGGACGTCATACAATAGAAAAGTTCTGATAATCGAGGTTGACATTCACAACAATAGAAAACCAATTTTAAAAAATAGGAGGAAACGAGTCAATTAAGTTTTGAAAGTATATTATCACATTACATATGTACATGTATATCACTTTTATTGGGCATATTTGAAAAAAACCATGAATCTTTTTCTGCTTCACCATCTTCCTTTTTTTTGTCAAAGCCAAATCCCCTATTTTTTAAGTTGAAATAGCTGGACTACTGCTACGAGCCGGACTCAAACGGGGTACATACATGTATTTAATTAATTTCCCCAAAATTTGAGGCTAACGCACGGTGTGGTCGGCAGGAATGAATTCATATACATGTAATAGAGGGTAATAATAGGGGTTCCGATAAACGGGGTTCTACTGTACACAGTATTCTACAGGCCACCGTGCTACAGGCTGTATAACGTACACGTGTATATCGAATAAAATTTCAAATATCTGCCAATATAGTTTAGGGGTACTCAGACAGACGCTTTACAAGTTCACTTTGACAGGCGTCAAGTCATGTGTGTAAAATTGGTTTCAAAACAGCGTACATTTTGAATGCATTTTTAAAAACCAATTTAGCGTGTCGATTTTGCACACGTGACTTCCGGACTGCCAATTAAAGTACTATTCGAAAAAATCCAGGCTGATACCAAAAATTGAACTAACCGTTGCTGAGTTCCACGTGGACCATGAATCATTCGTAAATTACAGAGTACGATATATGGATGCTCAGACAAAAGCTTCGCGAATCGCACTTCGACAGACGAAGTCACGTATGCAAAATCGACACTGTAATTGGTTAAAAAACACGTTTTAGACACGTGACTTCATGACTGTCAAGGTACGATTTGCAAATTAAGCTTCTTTTCTACTGACTTTCTATAAATATGTATATTTATTAGCACAATGCACATGTAAACTCTTATGTACTGCATGCATTTGCATATAATCGAATGGTGGGAGTAGGGTGGAAGCTTATTCCAGTCGCTTGAAAATTAATGTCACCAAGTGGTAAGAGTCTGCAATACCACTACGCGACACTGGTTCGAAATCTTTTGGTAAGCGACTGGAATAAGCTCCACCCTGCTCCCACCCGAATGCTTCAACCTTGTATCTCACCGTATACATGTACATACAGTACATGTTCGTACAGCAGAGAGGCAATCCCGACTATTTCT
>JAQGBX010005549.1:0-13520 GCA_034698745.1 Megaphyllum sjaelandicum
TGTTTGTCGCCTGTTCGCTGCAACGGCTGAAATTTAATTTTCAAAAATACGCGCGCGCGGTGATATCCATTTAAGTAGCGTTAGGTAGACACGTGCAAAATATGATCGAATTATGCGATGAGACCACCGGATTAAACTACTTTTTTTTCATAAAGGACATGCAGCTACAATGTATAGCTGCATGCATATAATTTTTTTGTTTTGAACGAATAAAATAGCTGATTGGATGAGTGATCGAATTAACAGGCTTTCACTGTACATGTATATTATCGTGGGCACAACAGCCATCCATGACAGTGTGTGAGACACGCACACATGGCCAATTTTTCTCTGAAATGTGGAAGCCTCCAACTGTTATTGGGTATATAGATTCAACTGCAGTTTTTTCAACGTTTCCATTCTAGTTGGAATACATAAGACCCATGATGTATATGTATACGAGGCTCAGTTACGTCAATGCTATATATCAAAAAGAAAAGTCACATGTGGAGTGCGTGCATGTGTAAAGGAGACGATGGCATATTTGACGTGGAGCCCATCCAACTATATAGTCTCAAAAGTTGGCATGCACATGTATAAACTGCATTTGAATAGAATAAATATTTTATAAGGGACGGGCATCGATATATTTCGCAGACGCAATCGTGCGTGCAGTTGCATATAAACAGCGCACGCCTGTCATGGCCTGCTAATTTTTTTTAAAAAAATATATGCATATAAAAATTGTTTTTTCTTCTGATTTTTCATGAAAAATATACAGTTATCAAAGAGGGCTCGCTCGAATGGGGTTGCCCGCAATGCAGGTATCTTAAATAATGCCATATAGATGTCGCGATGCGCATGAAAAATCGTTTCTTATAAGCCACGGCGCTTTTATCCCCGGGACGCCATTGGCTCGTCTCTTAATTCGCTTTTCTTTTGATTTTCCTCTCAAACGATTTTTCGTCTTAATTCGCACCCTATCATCTCGGCTTTAATTAATTTACACGCGATTAATTGGACTGTGCAGGCGAGGGCAGACTATTACGACCGACACGCACTAAGACCTCTGCATGCACCGAGGATTTTTGAGGGTGTTGGCCCGGGCAAGCCGCGTTGCGCCATTTACCGTTATTCTTTAATCGGCCATTAATTATGCTCTTAAGGTGATGGGAACACCCCGAGGAAACGTAAACTGAAACTTGGTTTCCGAAACTTGAAACTTGCAGAAACTATATATAAGTTTCTGTTTTAAGTTTCCTCAATGTTCCGTGATGTAGCCTATATATCTTTATGAAAATGACGCGTGTTAAATATACAGTATATATGTAATGTAACAGTCTTAATATACCGTATAGACATGTTTCGTGCATGTCTTAAATTTTCGAAAACTTTGACACGTTATAGAAATATGTATATATACGTTTGATGTAATGTTATGTTATAACGCAAATACATGTTTACCATGTTTTTGATACGAGAATACGTGCATGTGTGCTGTATAAAACCATTTCATGTTTTATGGATATAGGACTCTGATGTTTTTACGCATATACTGTATCTGTATATGTACACGCGCTGCTTTTACATTAACGATATATGCATTGCCCCCACATCCTGAAGTGGATCCCCATGCAGGCCAGGATCTTAGCTCCCCCCCTTCTATAGACCGTTAGGGCATCTTGATATTCCCTATATATAGCATATGCAGGATTTAAAATAAAATTAGTGAGTTTAAATGATGACACAATAGCAATATTTATATTTATTAAAAATATTATATGGACCCCCAGGCTAGAGCCCGTCAGCCACCCCCTCCATATGGGGCCATGCAATTGCGTTTGTGGATTCAGGGCGGTTCGATAAGTATCCGAAGTTTTGCACATTGAGTGGTTGCATGCTGGCATGCGTGCGTGTGATAATGCAATTTTATTTTAAAAAATTCTGTAGTTTTATCTATAACGATATACACGCATTTATCAAATCATCATATATATCTACTAAAGTTTGTAAATGTTACGCAATTTAGACAACTGAATGTATAGGGCAACGGTTTCAATTTTTAACATTTATCCTCAATTTGGTTATATAGACTTTCTAAGAAAAGGTATAGCCTACAATAATAAAATGTATAAGGTGATGGGATTTATGTTAAATTAAGGTGCGTGCTATATTTAATGGATTTTCTTTAAATATAAGGATAAAAATTAAACAAATTTAATCACATCTGCGTAAACTATATATAATTATTGCAAATTACGAGGATACTATTGTCCAATTACAATTTGTAGTTTTATTTCAATGATGACATTAAACCTTGTTAGGTGTCGTTCTTTCGTAATTTTCTACGGTTATATATTTTACCAGCTATGCAAAAAAGTTAATTTCATAAAAAATACCAATGTAGTTTCGTAAAGACGCGCCTGCGCAAGTTTTTATAGCTGAATTTGCATAATTTGTAATACCAAATTTCAGCATTTTCAAAAAATCTCAAATTATTTATAAGTCCCTTCTTAGTCGAGGGCTTATGTCATACACGTATACGAGTTATAGCGAAATAGTATTTTTTATGCAGTATATACAGTTCTAGACTGCAGCGGCCTCTATCTTTAGATGCTGATACTGTAAATATAACCTCGCGAGGCTCAATGATATGCATTTGTGTACACATGAATTCATAAAATGCTGCATGTATAATAAATGAAGAAAATGATCAAGAAAGCAAATAGTTTCATGACTATAATAAAAATATTGTATTTACTAATTAAACATTTTGTGATTCGCAAACAAAATATATACTATACTCGTATACACGTAAATATTCAGATAAACCACATGTCTTATATGTATATAATCCTTCATTAAAGTATAAATTTTTAATCAAGCCTCAAATTTCCGTATCAAGCGTACTTTACCACATGCGCTTTATAAGGAAAAGGAAAATCTTAACACTTTGTCAACACGCATGTTTTCAATTTTGTGTATAATTTTAAGAACAAAGTGGATTAAATGCATGCATTCAATAATACGACCGTTATAACTTATAACAGTTGACATTGTTGCATGGAATTGGCTAATTTCTGGAGTTTATGCTTCGTGTTACAAATTAAGCAGAATATTTATATTTACGAGCGTATATTTATTATAGCCAACATGCAACGTCTATATATAAACAACAAGTTCTGTATGTTTATATTCGGGAACATGTTGGCAATATTAATTCAGAAAAATGGATTTTAGAAATGACATTTCGTATATACTATAATTTTCTATACATGGATAATAATTTTTACGTCTGGACTTTTCCTGATATTTAATACAACATGTGCTATCATTCGGTGGCATTCGTTATAAAGTGCATGGGGAAACGTTGCAAGGATTCATCGAAAATTTATAAAACTCGTATATGTGAGAATTATGAAGCTGAAAAATAAAAGTATAGTATAAGTAATAGTATACTTACATTTTTCTAAATGTATAATCCACGGGATCTTCGCATCGGCACTTGGTCAATGAGTTTACAATCCACTCAACATCGCATATACAGAGAAAGCCTGACATATTTTTCCATGCACTTATATTGCTGATCGTGGCACGATGCTTCTAAATTTTCTGTTATTTCGTTGAAAACGAGGGTGGTGGCGATGGTTTGAAAAATAATCGATAACATTGCTGCAATAATTATTAAGACATATCCAGTAAAAGGCAAACTGACTTTGAAATGCACGTGTGTTGCTCGTTTAAGCTCTCGTAGATTCACTGTTTGTGGTCATAAGGAAAAGGGTACAAAGTGAGGCCCTTAAGTGTTCCTTCCAAGAAGTCACTAACCCTTTCGGGTTTTTTTTTTTTGGCAACTGGTATGGACAACATCGGCGGTGAATCCTTTGGTGTCAAAAACCTTTTCCGATGAACTTTTAGGGTCAAACCCCAATCTGGGTTCATGTGTTTTTCCCCTTAAAACCTGATGGCCATTTATTGCATTGGTTTTATTGGGCCTTCTGAAAAACGCAATTGCTTTGACTTCAGTTTTCGTGGAATTCCTATAGCTCAGGTAAGATACTAAAAATGAGTATAATATATATGACGCATATACGAATATAATTTATTATTTGCACTTAAAAACAAATTTTTACAAAATTAGGCCTAATATCTATACTTGGCTAGCCTCTGATAATGCAGCTCCTGCATGCATGGACTTTGCAATATTTCCATGCACGATTAATCACGATATTTTTACGACTCATAGTAATCAACGCTTTATTTACACTGCATGCATGAATTATTCAACATTTTTTTTAAACTTATTGAATTTTAATTCAGGGACAATATACATTAGACCGTAACCTGCGTTCACTGCATATTTAATGCATGCTATAGGAAAGAAATATATAATTTTCCTAAATGAATGTTATCATCGCATATAAAATAGTTGTTCAAATGCATGTGCATGCCTTGAATTATATGCATATTAATGTGAAATTTATACTGTAGCCTATACCAAAAATGTATATTATTATCTTTGAAGAAAAATTTATTATACTCAATTTTCAACGATACATGTTCGATTTAAATCGGAGTTTTCCTAAACTTAAAGAAATTATCCCTGCATGTTTCATAAGTGACACACTTTAATAATTGTGTTAATGTTAGGTTTAATACAATTTTACATCAAGCGAAATGAGCGTTCTGTGAAATCGACACATCTTAGTTCGTAATTTCGCGCCATTTTATAGTTAACTTGCTTGATTTCAGAATGACAAATTTAGCGATGTGTCGCTTCTGTGGCGAGTGTGCCATATATTTTATTTTTCGCTTATTTAAAGTACATGTATATATTCTGTCGGCTGTAAGAAACTCAATTCTATCTGCGATTGAAACCTCGGTTCATTTGATAATAAGTAGAGGTCCATGTATTTCATACAATTATGTTCACGAAAATAACTCGGATTATGAATTCGCAAAAAATAATCATAGACTTAGATCGAAATCGTGAGTGAATTCGAGTGCAAATTTGTTTTTACATTTATATTGTCGCACAATTAATTTGTTCAAATACCTTTAGAAAGCAAACGAAATTCTTAAAAACATAATCCAAATTCGCTTAACAAAATTGATAGATTTTCATTTTTTTTTAATAGACATAATTTAAAATACTTCGTAAAGATATACGAAATGCAATTTTACAGAGAGAATCAATCGGAATCTTCGGTAATTTGATAGCAAAAGAAAATTTGAAGCGTGCTTCGTTAATGTTAAATTGAGTTGCATCCACACTAAATTTAAATATTTAATATATATTTATCGTCCAAAATTTTTTTCCTAAAATTGTTCCCTGGCTGCAGTTCATTTATGTTTGCAAGCGTAGTACGCGCTACGTATGAAATTTCCTGGAAATGTATAGATTACGCGCCATAAAACTCTTTTCCGTTGAACTAATTAAAATTCAACACGTGGCACGTGACCCTGACGTCATCGCCGCATTTCTCGTCAGTGATTGGTTCCGTTGGCCGCATTGCCGCGCCTTCAATGGCCTTTTTCTTCACGTTGATTGGCTGGCTGTCTTCGATGAACATAAATGGCTTTCCAAGCCTCGGTTTTCATCCTCCCCTGCCATTGTGATGACGAAGTTAAGTGCGTTTCGTACTTTTAGGGTTGAAGGAAAATGGCGTCTTTCGTTTTGCACGTGGGCGTAGTCGCCGTGACTTTGTACGGACCCAAATGTATCTGGAAAAAAAATATAAGACAACATCCCAATTGGATTCGCTGTAGATAGCTGGAGAATAGTTTGAATGAGAGGCTACTAAAACATTCTAAGCCTCATGCAAATATTTTAGTTCATTTAATGCGCACACAAGTGGATTAATAGAAAGGTTTTCCGTTTTCCTTGTAAAAATGTGCAAACCTTTTCTAGGTTTTCAGAGTACAAATTTGCAAAATTTTCCATATTTTCCGAGGACAAATTTGCAAAAGTCTCTAGGTTTTCCGAGTACGAATTTGCAAATTTTTCCACATTTTCCGAGTAAAAATTTGCATAATTTTCTAGATTTTCCGAGTAGGAATTTGCAAATTTTTCCACATTTTCCGAGTACAAATTTGCAAAATTTTCTAGATTTTCCGAGTACAAATTTGCAAAATTTTCCACGTTTTCCGTGTGCAAATTTGCAGGTCTCTATAGGTTTTCCGAGTACAAATTTGCAAAATTTTCCACATTTTCCGAGTACAAGTTTGCAAAATTTTCCACATTTTCCGAGTACAAGTTTGCAATATTTTTTCACATTTTTCGAGGACAAATTTGCATATTTTCCACGTTTTTCGAGCACAAATTTTCAACATTTTCAAATCTTTTCCGAATACAAAATTGTCACATTTTTAAAGAAACGTTATGCAATTTTTTAAAATTTTTAAAAAATGTTCTATATATGTTAGTTTTCAAAATTGTCGTTAGTTAATTTTTAAAAATATTTTCCACTGTCGATTTTGCAAAATATGTGAATTGTTCACATTGTCATTGGTCAGGGGAATTTGTTTTATAACCTGGAAAAGTCAGGGAAATTGAAAATGAAATTTCTGGGGGGACCCTGCATTATCTTCTTTTTTTAAAATTACCTGTGTCTTTCATGGTGGCTACACGTGATTATAGAAACCCTGAAAAAAAAAACCAACATAAAACATAAATTAAATTTGCAATCAATTGCAGCGAATTTGAGATTTTGCAACTCAAAGAACTGTAATTATAGCGGTTGTTTCAACCAAACAAAAAAATGACATGTATGCGCGTAATCATGAACTGTTTCCTGAGAGTTTTACTATTTTAAAGGATTAATTGATAGTCGAATTGATGCATGTGGTTATCAAAAGTCCATTAGGGCCATCTATATATTATTATCGGCTTTATTAAAAAAGCTAATACGCAATACTTGGTTAAAAATATAATGGTGTGGCACGAATTAAAAAAGGCCAACAATTCGTAAGGAAAAATCATTGTAATATAGTATAGATTTTATGGCTTCATTTTTGAGGCCTTTTCTGCACGCAACCGAATGTTAACGCTGTTCACCAGCTGTGTATACGGGCTAGACAGATAACTCTTGATTTGGATGAAAATAATGAACAGCATGCAATATAAAGTGTAATTATAAGTTATAATGCTAATCATCTTATAACTATACCCATGTTGCTTTTACGTTTATTTATTGACTTAAAACATGCACGTTTTTAATTAACTCATATATATTCATTGCTTTTATAAAGTTTTCTTGTTTTGAAAAGTATATATAATCTTTAAAATGTAACTTTTCGCAACTTTCGAATGCTTGAACTATAATGTTCAGAATAACTTTCTGAACATATAGTACATGTGTATTACGGATTCCGCAAAATTTTCTAAAAAATTCGAATTTTTCGTAACTTCCGTTATAAATTGCTATGTAAATTTCATTGTGCAAATATATGGTTTTAAGACATGTACTAAAAATGGTCATAAATCAGTTTTACATGCATAGGCTAGTTACATGTCGCTTAAATTCCTCAGCAATCCGTGTATATTACTGAATATAATTATACAACAAAATAAACTTGAAATATGACATCTTCAAGTGCATGGTCGGGAAGAACCTCGATGACAGCGACGACCAAACAGCATCGAGGTTCTTTTAAATTATACTTTATATAACGTGTTTTTCTCTTCTGAGTAGGCTATATCTTGATAAGACAATTACGAAAAATGATGCGAATTATTGATAAAACGTTATTTTATTTCCGTGCATGCACTTTCATTTCTGATGTTCGTTTAATTTTCTCAAATCTTATTTGCAATGCGATTAATTTCGCAAAATTTCTCTATACTTTTTCTCCGTGACGTCACTGTATTTCCGCATATTACATCGCAGTATATATTTGCATGGTATATGTTTTGGATGACAACGAGAAGCTCGCTCGAGGTCATGCTGGCATAATTGAATGAAATTTATTCTCGGCGAATTTCTCGTACTAATATTGTCTTATCGATTTTTGGTTCGATGCTCGCCGTTTTTCCTCGGATTTCGTTGTTGCCGAATTCGTAATAGGCAATCTGGATTTTCCACTCGCTGCAACGCAATTCCGCTGCAGAAGTACATTTGCAGCGAGGAATTTAAATGCTTTTTCTTCCTGTATACAACGGCATTAATTCGCACCTTGCATTTCCTCATTAAAATTTATCCTCGACTTAATAACGGGGCAGCTTTAATGTCGTATAAAAGGCCTAAACGGTTGCCATGGCGGCCATCTTACGTGTCTTTGCTAACGCTGTGACTCTCGAAAAAGGCAGTTTCGTTTGAAATTTCTCGATAGGTGTTAATGCACGCGAATGTCAGTGCCATCACGACATTATTTAATTGTAAATTCTTCTGAACATTTTCCTGGCTCCATATATGGAGTCAGTTTTTCAAATTTTATTAAAATATTGCTAGGGAAACGAAATTCAGAAAACGAAGTTTAATCCATCGATGTTCGATATTTCCTCGGATCTTGCGGTTATTTAACATTGTATATAGTCATTTTCAATCATATATAATATATATAATCCACCACGGGACCTTTCACCTTCCGTTTTATGTTTAGCGAGTCTAGTTTATAGCCTATATACAGGGTGATGAGCCAATAAAAAGTAAGCCAACTTTATAAAAATCATAATGGTTATTTTGTTAATGGAATTTAATTAAAAGTTGTACACATTTACTTAAATACAAAAAATCCCCAATTTCAATGTGTTCAAAGTTAGCACCTTTCGCGGAAACACAAGCTCTAAGGCGCATGCGCCATTGGGCGATTGTCGACTCGTCGATTGTTGTTTGATTAATTTCATTCCAAGCGTCCAAAATTCGCTGCATCAACTCGTAAAAAATTCGAATGATTACGTCATTAAAAAAGAACGTGAACGAAGGCAATTCGAAGGTATAAGAAAACAACAATATTTGTACAAATTTTCATTTAAATTGAATTAACAAATAACCAATTTATGATTTTTATAAAGTTGGCTTACTTTTTATTGGCCCACCCTGTAATGCCTCAATCATATAATTTCGAGCATTTTTTTTTTTTTAATTATACATAAATTGGGTTTGATGCAACCAACCTGATATGGGCACTAGTATATTTGTATATGTATGCTCAAACAGAAGTCTTACAAATTGTACTTTAAAAATTGTCACTCATGATGATCGCTGCAGGTTTTTACAACCCGATTGGAATGAATTCCTTTGGCATGCTTCACGAATGCCAAAGTACGACTCGTTATTAAAGTTTGTCTGAGTTCCGCTATTATGAGTGGGATTTCGCATTAGTTTATATATAGTGCGTCGTCAGTTTTCATAATGGACAACGTCCTTCGCTTTAAACTCCTTCATGCACTCTTTCGGATGAAATTTCTTTCCTGGAAAATAATCAATTTTGAAAAGTGCACAGGGGGTTGCATACGAGTCAATGCGGAAAAATTATAGTTCGCACTCAGGTGCACCCAAATCGATTTCGTCAATTAGATGCGATCCACTCGAGGACCGATACAGTTTCCTAGGTCCATCGGGCAAAATTTATTGAGATTTTCACGAATGAAGGAAGAAAAATGTAACGCCGGAGCTGCAGAAATCGATTTGGGCTATAGTGTGCCCGATGCAATAAGCGCAAACTGCAGGGTTCAGCCAAGGTTAAAAGGATTAAAGGGGCACATCTACAGGGTGCGAAGCTACAAAACGGTCCAAGAAATAAACCAAAAACATTTATACTGCATATATCTTTTAGAAATTACAATGTTTAAGCTATACCTGCATACTACAGTATGTAAAGCAATCCTATCCATGGGTGGGAGCACAGTAAAAACCAATTGTTTGCCCTCTGGGTGGCGCTAGTGGTCAGTAAGTAAATTTCTTATACTTTAAAAGATTTACTGTGCTCCCACCCTTTGGCAATTACATTTATAAAAGTATACTTATAATCTCAGAATCGTATACAGTGCATGAGCGTGTACGGTAATATACTGTACAGTGTATATACTACATAAAACCGGAAAAATGACACGTATGAAACAACATTTATGCCCTATATACAGTAACTTCCCAATTTACATGTCAGTGCATGCTTTATTTCCATAGTGATTTTTGAAATTTGCAAAGTTTTCGCAATGATAGGGGAGGTGGGGGGGTTAACATGTTGACTATTTGGTGTAAGGTCGTACACAATTTGATTTTTGGATTTTAAGATTTCAAAGAGAGACACGAAGGACATATTGACTTATAAATTATAATTTAAGAGATGTGATCTTTCTTTTATCATTGCACCCCGCGTATTGTTGCAAGGTTGTGAGGATTTGGGGATTTTCGATTTCGTAAATATATATGTATACAGTATATATATATATATAAGAATGCATTTTCACACGTACTATAGGTGCATTTCTGTGTATAGCCGAACAGAAATTAGTCTCATAAATTTTCCATTTGGCCTTAAAATGCAAAGCGCCTTCGCAGAACCTCTGGCACGGCTTAGATCCGAAGAATCTCTGGGTGATAAATTTACGAACTTAATTACACAGACGCTGGAGTGTTATAATGTGCATTTATAATTGGATGGAAATCTCGCGTAAGTACATGAGCTCCATGCATGGCAGCGATTAATTGGCTTTTCAAAATTATGCGCGTTTTTTATTTTTATTTTTAAACTTGCAAAATTACGAGAAATTATATATTGCGGCGCCTGCACGATGTGTCGCAATTTATTAGAACATTTCGTCATAAATATAAGAAGGGATGCAGATGAGACGTGAGATTTTATAAAATGGGGGGGCAGTGTTTTTAACCATGTACACATTTTGTATCCAGAAAATCCCTGAATCCAAATAAAAATATAGTGCTGTATAAAATAAAAATATGCATTCCAATTTAAACATGTTTATTCAACGGTTTCAGTACAAACAAATGCTCAATCATTTGCAAAACGTTTTAATGAATTGCAAAGCATTCTTAATTGTTTGATATAGGTTAACAGTATACTTTACTTTCTAAACTTGACGGAAAAAGTACATGTGATCTGCAGGTCATGAGACGTAAATCCAAAGTAGGCCTACAGTATGACCATCCTTTATTTTAAGAATATTATAAAATACTAATGTTCTCATCATTTAAATTGACTTATAGTTTATCCTAAATCCTGCATGTAAGTATCACGCTGCTTTTAACCTTATAACTGTATCAGGGTGGCCACAACATTTTCATTTTCAATTTCCCTGACTATTCCCTAACTAAAATCCAAAATTCGCTGACCAAAACCTACTCGTTAATGCATATCAATTTTTTTTTTGTCATAATGAAAAATAAAATCACAATTGCAATGAGAAGCTTGGCAAAACACTATATATAGATTTTGTTACAAGTCTATAGCTGAAGAGGATTGGGGATGCATCCCAAATCCAAATGGAGCTGCTAGCAGACTGTGTGCTGATTTTGCTTTTATTTGGGGAAATTTCCCTAACCATGCACTCACAAATTTCCATGACTTCAATGACCACTTTTCCCCTGACTTTTCCTTGACTTCCTGACCTGTGGCTACCCTGTGTATATATAGTTAGTGGGCCCGCCAAAGATCCTGGCCTGGGGGCCCGCTTCAGGATGTCAGGGCCATGACATGCTGCGGTATTTTTGTTTAATTTTATTTTCAATTAATTACATACAAGGTGTTCCATTCTCAGCTATAGCTGGGTGCTTTGAAGTCTTCTTGCAGGTCAATGCTTGCACGGGAACATCTTTCGTGCCCAGATGCATCCAGACGATATTTTTTTTCGCACAGTTCGGAAATTATATGTTGAGGAAACACGTTTAGTTCCGATTTTTATTTTGTTTAGATTGTAAACCAATTTCCCAACTAATAATTTTTTATTTAAGTTACCCTGTATATTATTCCACGCACGTGTATACTTTCGTCGATGTGACTCGCCACAATAATTTTGTACTTTCGGTTGAAACGAAATGATGGGTCCAACTGCATGGATCGCGAACTTCATTACAGTTGCATGGTCCTATGCAATTTCTGGAAAATCACGCAACCATGGCAGTATAATGACCCTACCACGGTTCAGCACAGTTGAAAGTATCGATTTTTGTAAAAAGAAAACTTCTAAAATGGCTTCTGCAATACATGTAAATACCTTTGTGGGGAGAAATAAAAAACATTAAAAGGATTTGACATTCTATGAGACTTAAATTCGCAGAATTATTGCTTTTTGGTTACTTTTTCTTACATTTTTACCGTAATATTTTTTTTTTCGAAATTAGATGCACGGCTTTGCATTTCAGCATTATGTATACTGTACATATTTTATACTGCATGTATATAGTTCTCACGAGCGAACTATGCGTCATGTCACGTGAGCTTACCCCGCCCTGATCGGCCATGATGAAACTTTTTCGTTTTATATACTGTTGCCAAAATTGCTATAGATAAGTTGCACGTGCAGATGCATTCGTTCCATTTTGAATTATTCCTTTATTTACATATTTTTTTTTAGAAATAAACCAGAAAATGAAAAGGGTTTTTTTAATTTCAATGGCAAGGTAGCATTTCAATTTCTACTACAGTAGGGTAAAAACGATTAATGGGTAAGTGCTTATAGTAATGTAAAGGGGCATATTCTTAGTTTTTGGCGCTATAATGTGGGTGTATAGCAGAAGCTGTCCATTGTCAAAAGTGCTTCAATGGACCTTATGCAGATTTCGTCGGTATGCCTTTATCACGTGACATTTTATTCATTCCATTGGAAAAAAATTACTAAGGGCCGGTTGCACCAACAGAGGTTAAGGGTTAACCTCGGGTTATTAGGAAAAACAACATGGCGGACACTAAGGATGAAGCTATAGAATTGCGCGTGCACGTGGAAGCCAGCGTGTGCAATCTTGCAGCATTTTTCAAAATTAGTTTCGTAACCCTGGAGCTATTTCATCGAGAGTTAATTGGTGCAACACAAACATTTAACCCGGAGGTTAACCTGGAGGCAAATTTTAACTCAAGGTTAGTAAACCCCTGATTTTTACCTTGGTTGGTGCAACCGGCCCTTAAGTTCTTTTAACCAAGAACATTGGACGTCAATGGTACAATTATTAAGTGAAATTGATAGAAAATATTGAATCTAGCGTTATTTGACATCACAACATGTACATCAAAAACATCACATTAGCAGTAGTCAAGTGATCTAGCTTCACATCAACCTTTAAGGGCTGGTTGCACCAACAGAGGTTAAGAATAACCTAGGGTTAACCCACTGTTGTTAGGTTAACGGGTTAGGTTAAAAATGAAGAGAAAGGTTAACCCAGCCAGTAGGCAGGGTTAACCTCGTGTTATTAGGAAAAACAACATGAGCAATATTATCTGGCCGAATTTTTTCAAAATTAGTTCTATTTCTGCGTTCCATTTTGGTTTTAGAATGTAATGGCGAATTTAATTGGGCCAAAAAATCTGCACTAGTGTAAGCTACAAGGTGAGGCATAAGTCTGTAAAGTCTTTTTGCGCCTGCTGCC
>JAQGBX010005550.1:0-13519 GCA_034698745.1 Megaphyllum sjaelandicum
GTATAAGTGCAGTGTACATGTTCATTATTTTAATTCAGGCATTCTTTGTATAGTGACCACCTGTGTACAGTGACCAATATGTCATTTTTTTTGGTGGTCACTCTTAACAGGTTTTTACTGTATTGAGAAATTTTTAAAAATTTTTGGGAAAAAAAAACTGGTCATGGAGGGCAATGTTCCTGCCGGGTCGCCCCTTCGCTCGTGAAAACCCCCCTTCCCCCTTTTTCACGATTCGTAAAATAGGGATTTTAAACAAAAAAAAACAAAAAACTTGCTGCAACTGGACTCTCTCTCTCAGCGCCCCCTATTGCACGAGACTGACATAACTAGAGATAAACGACGTTTCCGACCGAGAGCGTCCTTAGCTCTTTTCTGTTTTTGACTTTACTGGAGCTGATGTAGCGAACCTCCGGAGGATCGAGTTTCATTTCGGACAATGGTCGACTCGCCAATTTACGAACTGTAAAATCTTCAGGATGGGATTTTTTCAATGACATTATGAGTACGTCATCGTAGTAAATGGCTGATATCATTCTTGAAAAGTTTAATAGCGCATTCGGATGTTCAATCTGGTGTACACTAGAACGTGGGTTTTTTAACCTTTGGTACATTTCACCAAGGGTTAGTTGGTGCAATGCAGACGTGTAACCTGCAGGTTAATCCTTAGCCTAAGGTTGGAAAACCTTTCAATTTAACCTCTGTTGGTGCAACCGGCCCTAAGTGTATCGATTCTGCACTCGTTCTATTCGACTCAGACTGGTGCATACTCAGTGGCTGTCGGTGCACTCTTCTCCCCGTATTCGAATCGCTGCACTGGGTTGCACTCGGTGTACACTGATACACCGTCGAAAGAGCCGGTGTAGCGGCGCATTCAAAATGGCGGGATAGATTTCACGTGCTGTTTTCCAAATAAAGAACATTTCTTCTGCTGTTCTTTTTGAATTTGAACGGTTTTTTTTAACGTTCGAATTTGGCGTTGACTTGTGCAGACGATTTGCACGCACTTGCACTCGCGTGTTCGAATCGTAACACATGGCAGAGTGCACTGGAAACGTCATTAGGTTGCACTGCGCAGAAAAAAAAAATCACGTGATAAGTTTGCACGGGCAAGACAATTACACTACACCAGGTTGACCATCCGAATGCGCCATAAAATTCTGATGATGATGACGTCATTTAATAAAAGTCAGATGATGACGTCAATCGTTCAACTTTTGATGGAATTGTCTTTCGTTAAAATTCTGCCGTTGACGTCATTATCAGAATTTCACTTAACGTCGCTGTGTACTACTACACCAGACCTGGAAAAGTCAGGTAAGAATGGTTTATTTTAAAAATGTCAGGGAAATTCAACGCAGTCATGGCAATCAAAAATTAATATTTTTACACGGTTAGCTCAGAGCCCATTTTCCGAGTAGAAATTTGCAAAATTTTCTACGTTTTCGGTGTAAAAACGTGTACATTTTTTTTAGGTTTTCCCAGTACAAATTTGCAAAATTCTCTAGGTTTTCAGGGTTCAAATTTGCAAATTTTTCCACGTTTTACGAGTACAAATTTCCAAAATGTTCCACGTTTTCTGTGTATTAAAAAATGTGCAAAATTTGGAAGGTTTTCCCAGTACAAAATAGCAAAATAATCCTCGTTTTCCGTACACAACAAATTTGCAAAATTTTCCAGGTTTTCAGAGTACAAATTTGCAAAAATTTTCCAGGTTTTCCGAGTAAAAATGTGCAAAATTCTCTAGGTTTTCCGAGCACAAATTTTTCAACATTTTCAAACATTTTTCCAAAAAACAAAATTGTCACATTTTTACGTTAGTTTTCAAAATTGTCGTTTATAGTGAAATTTCGAAAAATATTTTCCACATTGTCCAGTTTGCGAAATACGTGAATTTATCACATTGTCGTTGGATCATGGAAACTCGTTTAAAAACCTAGAGAAATCAGGGAAAAGTCAGGGAAATCGAAAATGAAATTTTGGTATAATACGAACTTTTTTACATTTTTCCCTGATGGGGGAGGGGAAGAAAGGGGATACCTATACAGGTTCGTAAATCCGCGAGTCGAAGCTGTGTACGTCGCGTATAGAGTTGACCTCTTTCCTCGACCGAATGGTCAGTGTGACCAACTGACCAACTGACCAACTCACTGGACCGGCGTTTCCCTGCCGAGGTTCTCGGAGGCGTGCGAAGCGCAGTAGAACTTTTTGTGAGCGATGAACGTCGATAAATAAGTGAAGCTGATGTCGCAAGACTTGCAGTACTTGGAGCCGGGTCTGCGATTGTTGCCTCCTGCGACGCCGCCCTGAGGAGGGTTCGTATTTTTGGTATTGTTGCCGGAACCGGCCACGGCGACGGCGACTGGCGCCGCAGTCGTCACTTTGGCCGCCGGACTCGGACCACCGACCTCTTCTTCCGAATCGTCGGCCGGAAGCGCACAAGACGGCGAAGCCGCGCTGTCTTCGGACGCGCACTCGTTGAGGGATCCGCAAGAGGGCGCCGGACTCTTGATGGGCGGGGGCGGCGGACTGAGACCGCCCTCCTCCGACGACGCCGCTGCTGTCCGAAGCTGACCGGAAGTCAGCAGTTCCTTGTGCACCAGTCTGACGTGCCGCACCACGTTGCCCTTGTAGGAAGAGGCGTAGCTGCAGAAGTCGCAAGAGTGCAACAGCGACGCTCCCGAGGAACCGGAGACGCCGCTGGATTTGGCGTCGCCGCCGTTGCTGCCCGTTTCGGAGTTGGAGCGAGGACTGCCCGCTTCGTCCGGTTCCGGGACGTCGCGACTTCCGCCGCCGCCGGGGGAAACGGAGGAAGAGGTGGCGGCGTCGCCGTTGGGCAGACAGGCGATGTAACATTCCTCTTGGGCGTCTCCGCCGCGCTCCAGGTGCATGCGGATGTGGGTCTTCATGCCCCGCATGGTGTTGCCCCGATAGCCGCAGATGGTGCAGCGGAAGGCCCGAGCCGAAGCGGAAGTGGAGTCTGTGGAGTGACGGGGGGAGGGGAGGGGAAGGGCAGCCGGTGGACACGAGGCGTCGCAGAACGGACACTTGAGGCTTGGTTTGGACACGTCCTCTTCGCTCACCGCGAAAGGCGCTTGGCAGCGGCCGCAACGAAGGAAGTTCTGGAAACGCGTCGGCGCTGCAGGCTGCTGCTGAAAAAACCAAAAAAACAACAAAGGATGATGAGTGGAACTATGGAACTTGAAATCTCTGGAAAAGTCAGGGATGAATGACTTATTTTTTGGAAAAGTCGGGGAAGTCAACGTATGGATGTTGTCACGATCCAAAATGAATGATTCTACGGCCCACGGGGTGTCCAGTTCCGCATTACAAGTCGTAACTGGACACCCTGTATAGTAGTTAGCTTTAGGGGCCCATTTCTAAACTTAACAAAAAAGAAAAAAAACCCCTTCGGTACAAATTTGCAAAACTTTCAACAATTTCAGAGGACAAATTTGCTAAAACTTTCAATCGTTTTCGAGCAAAATTTCAACATTTTGCGAATACGGATACGTAACATTTTCAAAAAAGACTTGCAAAATATCGATTCAAATTACCCGATTTTCAAAATAGTGGATAACATCGGCAAAAGTTCATTTTGACATTGTTTTTTTAATCAGGGAAATTTGTTTAAAAACCTGGACCGTGATTACTTAAAAAGCCTCCGGCCGAAGTTTCTGGCGTCGGAGAAAAGGTCAGTATACGAGTCCGGTGGCGAAAGTATAGCGGCACCGCCAACTGCCGTAGCCGGCAACAATAACGTAATTCAGGGTTTCCCCAGACCTGCTAGAAAACCTGGAAAAGTCGGGGAACTTGAAAATGTCCGCAAAAGTCTGGGAAGAATGATTTTATTTTAAAAACGTCAGTGAAATTCAACGTAGCAAGGGCACATTTGGAAACATTTTTACATTTCCCCAGTACAAATTTGCAAAATTTTCCACGTTTTCCGAGGACAGAATTGCAAAATTTTCCACGTTTTCTGAGGACACAACGGGCCGATTTCTATACGTTTTCCAAGTACAAATTTGCAAAACTTTCTACATTTTCTACATTGTCGATTTTGGAAAATGTGTCAAGTTTTGGCATTATCATTGGTCGGGAAAATTTCTTTAAAACCGGGAAAAGTCATGGAAGTTGAAAATGAAATTTCTGCATGAATATATATATAACCGGCGTAATATTTTATCGAAATAATTCCTAGATTAGGGGGATTAAGACTGCGATTAAAAAGCTACATCTGCATGTATATACCTGATGGCTCTTGGAAGACTGTGGAAGACCGACCTGGGCCTTGACGGTGGCAACGGCGCTCTGTTGCGCCGCCAGCAGCGCCACCTGCTGCTGGCTGGCGATGAGCTGCTTCTCCTTGAGTTTCAGGCAATAGTAAGTCTGATGCGCCTGAAGATTGCCCAGCGTGGAGTACTGGATGCCGCAAGAAGCGCACACGTAGCGGTTGTGGGAGGACGCCTTGACCACCGACTGACCGTTGGGCGGCGAGGACGGCCCCGCCGGCGACAGGCTACCCACGCTCCAAGCGGCGCCCCCCTTGACCCGCAGCGGGGGGCTGGAAGAAGAGGAGGCTTTAGGTTCCTCCTTGGTGCAAGTGCCGGGAGATCCGGCAAAGTGACCGTCGGTCAGTTCGACCTCCACCTTCACCTTCTTCTCCTCCTGCTCGGCCTCTTCGGTTGCGGCGTCGCTGATCTTGCGTCGCCGGGGGGCCGGGGGCGAGGCCCTCTCTTGATCGGCGGTTGCATCTTCGGCGTCCATCCTCCTGGCACCGGCCACGCAGTAATGGCGCCGATGGGCCAGATAGTTCTCTTTCCTGTAGAAGACGACGCCGCAGTCGGCGCACTTGTTGGTGCCCTGTTTGGCGCCCCCTAACGTGGGATGATGATGATGATGATGTTGAGAATGGAGGTGGTGGCGCTGCTGCGGAGGCGCCAGGGCGGCGTGGGCGTAAAACTGGACGCCATGCGGCGTCTCCACCGGAGAGACGAAGATGGAGCCACCTGCACCTCCGACGCCGGAAGTGGCCACGAAGGTGGGTGACGGCGTCGCCGAGGAGGAGGACGTGGACGCGGCCGCGGTGGGCGCCCCGGGAGAATCGGAGGCGCCGCTGCAGGAAGACGGGCTGCTTCGGGCGTAGCGCTTGGCCGGTGCGCCGTCGGAGCTGGCGGCGGCCGGACGCTTGACCGACAGATCCAGCGGCTGCTCGGATTTGCCGGCATCCGCCTGAGGCGGCGCCCCGGCCCCGTTGACCGGCGGCGACGTCGCCGTAGGTCGAGGGTGGAGCGAGAGGTTCTCGGCGCCGCCGCCGCTGGATTTGGCGCCGCCTTGATGGGCGGGGGAGGCGCTGGAAGAGGAGGAGGAGACGAGGGCGTGGACCGTCCGAGGGGAGGCGCCGGACGCCGCGGGGGGAGGAGGCGGCGACGCCAGGATGGTGAAGGGGAAGAGATTGCCGTTGGGCACCAAGAGCCCGGCGCCGCCGGAAAGCATGCCCACGTTGGAGCCGGAAATGTAGGAGCACGGCACCAAGATCACGGGGTTGGAAGGGAACGTGAGTAAGGGAGGACTTAGAACAACGCCGCCATCTTTGTTGTTGGTGCTGCCACCGTTGTTGAATGACGCTGAGGAAGCGACGCCGCTCGGAAAACCTGGAAAAAAGACAACAGGTTTTAACGTGGGTACTCCATAACTCTGGGAATATTTCATCGAGAGTTAGTCAGTGCAATGTAAGCATCTAACCCGAAGGTTAAGCCGGAGTCAAATTTTAACCCCTGGTTAGTAAAACTCAGATTTTAACCTAAAGTTGAGAGACCGGCCCTAAAGGATGCCCCAACTTACTTACGCACACAGCCTCTCTGAGAGGAATCATTTCTGGGGGTGCAATGTTTGTTCCGGGCCCCTTCCCTTCTCTATTTGTTTGAAAACATTGCCAAAATTTTCTAAATAGGGCTTTAGAATTTTTTTTTTAATTTTAAAATATTCACACTTAACAATTTTCAAAATTTTGCAAATTTATCCTCGGAAAAGGTTGAAAATTGTGAAAGTTTATATACTGTATTTGGAAAAAAACTAAACGTTTTACAAATTTGTACTCGGAATGAAGCACAACGTTTTGAAAATTGGTACGAGGTAAAGGTTGAAAAATTTGTCAAATTAAAAAATGTGGTAAATTGTGTAAATTTTTCCTCAAAAAAAAAAACGTGAAAATTTTTGTAAATTTGTCCTCGAAAAATATGGAGCATTTTGAAACTTTTTACTTCTAAAAGGCTACTTGTAAAAAGGTTTAAACATTTAAAATTTTTTAAATGGTTGAATATTTTATAAGTTTGTCCTCGAAAATTGTTGAGCATTTTGAAACTTTTTACTTGGAAAAGGTTAAAACATTTAAAATTTTTTGCAAATTTGCATTCAGAAAAAGAGGAAATTTTTTAAATTTTCCTGGGGAAATATTGAAAATTGCACAAGTTTATGCTCAAAAAGGGTTGAAAACTTTTACAAATTCATCCTCGGGGAAACGTCGAATATTTTGTAAATTCGTCCTCGAAAAATATTGAAAATTTTGCAAATTTGTGCTCAAAAAATTGTGAACAGTTTAAAACTTTACTCGGAAAAATTTGCAGATTTTCATTGGAAAAAGTTGAAATTTTTACAAATTTTACTCAAAAAATTACGAGACTAAAAAGTCCTGCAGGTCGGCCAGGCCCCTGATCTACCCCGGGCCTGGGAGCAATGTTCCCTCTGCACCTCCCTCTCCCTGGGCCTGCTTGGCTTACGGTCCAGTTGAGACTCCTGGACGTTCGACCTGCGGGCCAACCCTCTCCCTTTTAAAAGACATTCACATTTACCTCGCGTGCCGTTGGCCATTTCCGGAAGCGAGGCGTTGTTCTTTCCGGGCGAAACGGAGGAAGTGCAGGCTGGAGCACCTGTAGAAGCTGAAGCAGCAGCAGCAGCGACAGGAGGAGGAACCACGGAGGAAGAAGAGGAAGCGTGCTTGGCGACCGTGGAGCCGATGGGTTTGAGGATGTGCCTGGTGTCGCAGTAGAGCTGCTTGTGCACTTGGAAGGTCTTGGCCGAAGAGAATTGGATGTCGCAGTTGGAGCAGTAACGGTCAGCCGGAGGGACGATGAGCATGGCGCCGCCCTCCTGATGCTGGCTCAAGTGCTGCAAGAAACCGGGACGCTTGCTGGTCGTGTAAGAACAGTGCGGACAAGAGAACGTACGACTCCCCTTGGACGCGCTCTTCGGGACCGAAGGACGCGCGGACGCCGCTTCCGGTTCCCGCTCCGAAGATCCTGCTCCTTCTTCTTCCGGCGGATCTCCGGGCTCCGACTTCACTCCGGACCAGCCGCTGTTGCGCTGAACTGAAACGATGATAAAAGGAATTAAATAAGAACAGTTGTCTTATTCGAATGTTGTACACCCTATTTTTTAAACAAAATGATCGCGGCAACTTAATGATCACCCATGGTATAAGTTATGGACGCATGGCTAAGAGATTTTTGTTTAAATAATCACCGGAATAGTTTTGCGGTTGCGTTTCTGCGGTCGTCGTCGACGTGGCTTCGTCTTCCGTCGCCGCCGGATGTCGCTGCGAGCAATAGTAGGTTTGGTGGGCTTCGAGGGTGGCCAGACTGCTAAAACGAATGCCGCAGTCCTTGCAGTAATAAGCGCAAACTGAAAAAAAAGATAACTCGCTTTATAGGAATTTCTCATAGTACGAACTCAATTTCTCATGCCCCAGCTCCTATACAAGGTGGGGCATATGTCTGGGCCTCACAAATATCTTTACCACCTCAGGCGCTAGGTAAAATGTGCTTACATCAGTGAATAGGATGTGATGCGAGGACTCCAGAAGCCATGTCAAACATTACAGTGCACGTAAATTTCATGGCGCTGGCGATTCTAAACGCTAAACCGTAGGAGATAGAGCCAATCCTCGAATTAGAAAGTTGGTCAGCGTTGCATAATTAGTGCAATAATAGTGCTGGGACATTTATTATTGCTCGCATATTTGACAACGTACCTGGTTTTTGGCTGATGCTTGCATAGCATCTATGCAAGGCAGGAATGCTACCACCAAGTTCAATTGCATGGATCGAATGTGTCTACATGTTCAACTTATCTATAGTTAAGGAATGTACATGTACCCCACAATATCTTATCTAGGCCGAGCCAGCACGCGTACGTCGTCTGCTTGTGATAGCCATTTTCCACCGTTTGCATGGACGAAATTAAAGTTGAGCGCATTCAACCTCTCGACCCATTAGTTCCGGTCAAAAATAAGTTTACACTTGCTAAAAGTCTCTTATTTTTATTGTCTATTTCTAAAAAATGGCATTTTTAACTGCACATACATGTAAGTACATGAGCAACGAACCTGAACATGTTCATAAATTGTCTGACTTTTAAGAGATATGTTGACAGGTGGCGGTAGTTAAGCAACTTCTTTCCACTGTAAATTAGAGAGGTTTGCACGCCCACGTCTTAGTTACCGACATTTTAATTTACGTAAAAAATGAAAAATAATTGTAATTGTTCACTGTCACAGCATAATGCAATCTGCGTCAAATTAAACATTTAGAGACGCCCCCTAGGAGTGGTGTGTAATGGGTTGAAATAATGTCCAGAATAGTGGACAGTTTTTTTCTAAAAGGGATCTACAATGTGCCGGTATATACAAAGAACTTTCCAAAGGAGTTGATAATATTTTTCTAAAAAGTTTTCTTTTTTCTTTTACAGCTCCAGTGACGGTTGAAGAAAGCGTATATGAAGGTAAGGATTAAATTTTCGTGAATTTAATCTATAAACAGAATAGGAATGAATAAAATTTCGAGTTGAACACGTTGTAATACACGCCTCGATTATTTCTTTCAGTGGAAGGAGGATGTTACTACATGCTTGATCTGTACAAAGATGGCGAACAGATTCGGACCAATGAACCTTGCCTTAACTGTACGTGTGCTGATAGCATGCTCATGTGTTATCTGAAGACATGTCCATTCAGCAAACCAATCGGAAGCGAGTGTTCCGTGGAGAGGGTTGCTGGCCAATGCTGCCCCATCATCAAGTGTCCAGAAGGTTAGTTTGTGAAAATTCCATAACCAGTCTGGGTTGGACAGGACTGCACAAAACATGGGCAGAAGAACATTTTTGGAAACTTTGCTAATATTAGAGATTATTAAAACAACAAGTATATCTCAAGTGCAGGGATTTATACTTAAATTTTATTGAAACATGTTTCGGAATTAATTTCTAGTTACCCGAAATATCTTTAATTGAAACAAATTTACAAAATGGAAATCAAAATTACCCACATTAGATAACCATAAACCATAAAGTAATTTGAGAAATCAAATGTTAAAATTGTTCAAAAATTACCATTATTGCAAACAAAGCATTAGGAAATGGCTAGGTTATGTTATAATAAGAATATCTAGAATATATACTCTGGAAGTGTGTTGGAAATGCCTCCATTAAGATATTTTATCTCTATTTCTCTAATAATTTGTTTAATCAGTTACGCAATATGGAAAAAGTATATACAAATGCATTTTTCTATGATTGGAATTGAACCGGAATTTATATAAAATTAGCGTTTTCTTCATCCTTCAGATAATATTGTAGCCATATTTTGTTCGAAAATCTATCAATTTTTATGTTTTGTCAAACATTTCTATGACAATCGGCAAATTTGCGATGTAAATACATTGTTTGTTCTTAATGAGGAAATGTTGACAGAAAATGTCCACAAAATTAGTTGATAACTGACATTGTCGATGCCATTGACTCCTCGACGTGATATCAATCCAGTTGAAGCTCAGGTTCAAGGTTGTTTTCCGGGTAAAGTTGATACAGAAACAGGCTTCAAGTTCACTTTCCGTCGGGAAATCCATCACTTTTTTTTTATCAAAACCAAGATTATGTAAGGACAGAAGTAGTACAATGTACGCGTGTGATTCTAATTGTTGCGTATCTGAAAGCCCCCACCGGTTGCTTATCAGTGAAGTGGCATTGTCGTGACAAGTTACACGAAATTATCAACGAAGACGTGTGGCATGGGGTAAAAAATGCGGAAATTGGCAATGATTAACAATCATTAATGATTAGGTGCACGTGCACTAGCAGCAATTCCTGTCATGGGACAATCACTTCGAAACTGATTATTTTTAAAATTATTTTACGTTTAGTCATAGGGGGTACTTTCCCACACACATTCTGGTGTAACCCCTGTTTTTTAGCCGAAAAGTTTACGGACGCATGGACTGTAAAATCAAATTTTAGGTTTTTTAGTCGTATTTTTGTATGAAATTACCCCTCGTTTTTTCGTGTTTGTTTCGTTTTTTTCTGGTTTTGACAATTGAAGTTTAACGTATTTTTTTTTATTTAAATAACGATTACGGTTTTTCTCGCACGCAAGCTGCAAGCTGTTCAGCCTCGGTTATTTCGTTCGTATGTTTTTTGTCGAGGCTTAATTTAGGAAAACTCCATATCCAGTATGGAGTTTACATTTTTGAGCATTTTTTTGTGATCAGAAAACCCCTTAGTGCATTTTTTCCTAATGCAAAAACTATTGGTAGATTTTTTAGTATTGAAAAAAAAAACTTTGTTAGGTTTTTTTATAGAAAAAAAATCCTCTGCTGGATTGCTTTGTGCCCAAAATGAAATTTTGGAGTATTTGTCGATCGTGAAATTTGAGTATTGAAAATTACTCTTAGTGACATTTTGTAAATAAAAATAAAATTTTAAGCCACATTTTCGTACATATTTCATTCTGTTTCTTCGTTAATTATGTACTTTTATGCTTTCTTTTTTTATTGATGAAAATAAATTTTAACATGTACGGGGTGTCCACACATTTTGAAAACAACTTTCATTAGACGGTGCTGTGGGTGCCTTGGTAATGCCTAAACTAAGGTTTTTTTTGGTGTGGCCTTATTATTTTTAAAAAACACCGTAACAGGCGATCATGATGTAATTCCCATTTGGGATACAGTTTTACCTAATTTTGACAATTTCCACCTTTTAATCTCATAAATTAAAAAGTTATTGAGAATGGTAAATTAGCACCGCTTTTGGCTCGTCCTGCTTGGTAGCCACTCAATTATTTGTTTGTCACTGCGGTAAACAAGCGTTTAATCGCATGGCAGGTTTGCTCAAGTAGCAAACAAAAGAGTACAACTGCCAAAGCCCTGCTTCAGATTGCCCGTGAATCCTGCCAGATTCACATGGCCTTCTGCGTTTGCCTTTCTCGAGAAATTCCACCGAACCTGAAATGGCGCAATCCAGCTCACCGGAACCACGAGTCAGTGTAATGAAAGGTTTTTGAAACGTTTCGATGAGCGCACCTAACCAACCCTGACGTGAAACGCTGAATTGATGAGCTCCTCGACAAAAAAAAATCTAAGATGAGCAAGAAAATTGTGACTTTCCTCGGGAAATGTTAAGCGTAAACAATGTAAACAGCAAGAACCATTCATCCTTAAACGACATTCTGGAATCCTTTTATTTGCAAAGGTGATTTGTCATGTTTTAACCAAATTTCGGTGTTTTGGTATACTATGAAAACTTTCCAAATTGATTGTATTTTTTGCACGGTTAAAGGAAGCGACATTTTGGTGAAGTTTTTGACTACCGCCACACTATGCTGTTTTTTCTTTATCCAGAAACCATTAAAATATTTCGTAATGAAATGGTTAACTGCTCAAAGTCGTCTCCAATTGTTACTGTGCATGTAAGATATTTCTTGCTACAACCATACAGGAATATCTGAAATAGATGCATGGGAAGTGTTCATAAATGTTACAATGTAGCTTATATTATTCTGGCTCCAGTTATACCACTAACTGGTAAAGTTATGATTTTGACAGTCATCAGTTTTACTTAACCGAGTTATCTTGTTGAAAGCAAGAGACCTACCAAACCCTTGAAATGGGATGAATTTTCCCATAAAACTGCATAATGTTGATGATAGATCCGAACAACTAGTTTTTTCCTTGAGTGAAAATGGTGATATTTGGTTCTGTTTGAAGGATTAGCCATAGTAAAACATGGAGGGGATATCTCTTTAAATATTCAGTACCTCATTACCCTATGTTTTTTTCCATTTGCAGTGCCTGTAATGATTCCGGAAATACCATTTATGCCCATTGGAAAGCCTGAAACTACGGCTGTTGTACAGGTGACATCAACCACGGCAGTATCAATACCAGAACCGGAAGATGGTAATCTTTTTGTCCCTCTAACGTTGACAGCAGTATTTTCGAATGAAATTAAAACTGGTCAGGTTGAAAGGATGACAAAGGCAATCTTTGCAATTTAATTCTTTATAGTTAACATGATTCAACTATACGTGGTATTGGTTAATTTTTAACACAATATAATGATGCTGCTTCTGTTGCTAGAAATGTTTTTGTAAACTTCTAGTTTTTGGAAATAATAAGATTAATTTATCGCCTTCAGGTTGCTTCGTTGAGGGCATCTTCTTCGCAGAGGGCAACCAGGTTCCGCAGCACAGCGACGACCCCTGTGACCTCTGCTACTGCATCCACAACCACACGGCATGCGTGAAGCAGCGGTGCACTCTGGAAATTCCTGGATGCCTTCCCAAGTACAAGGCGGGGACTTGCTGTCCTGTTAGCTATGACTGCGGTGAGTAGTATGCACAAACGTCATGCATCCTATGATTGATAATAAAACAAGTTAAAGTTATAGTTGTCATATTTTCTTCTTCCATTTAACAGATTCCTCCGTGACATTCGAGCCTCCGACCACAACCACGACCTTGCCGCCCTCTGGTTAGTTCATATTCTGGATTCTTTCTTGACCCCTTACCTCGGGACATTCCTGAATTTCCCATTTCTGCCTGTAGGGTGCTACGTGGACGATGAGTACTTCTACGATGGTTCCGTCATCCACACCGGCGGACCCTGCGAACATTGCTACTGCATGCAGGGCAAGTTGGTATGCGCCGTGCAAGAGTGCGACCCACCCATGGAGAAGTGCACACCAATTTTTGGAGAGGACCACTGTTGCCCAACGAAATACGAATGCCGTAAGTCGATACGAAAATATGTAGACATTAAGGTTCAGAGCTTTCTGAGCAAGAAAAATGCACAAATGCATTTGTACTTCACATCCATTTGGCTTGCCTTTTATTTATATATATATATATATACTAGCGGAAAGGCCCGGCTTTGCCCGGGCAATACTTCCTCTCCCGGTATCATATCTTCCAAGTCACTATCTCAGCCCATTTAAATTCCCCTCCCCCTGGTATCAACCCTTCTGAGTCCCTATTTCAGTTTTCTTTCCCCCCCCCTCCGGTATCATCTTTTTCAAGTCCCTATTTCCGTCCCCTCCCCCCAGTATCATCTCTTCCAAGTCCCTATATTAGTCCTCTCTTCCCGGTACCATCTCTTCCAAGTCCCTATTTCAGTCCCCTCCCCCCGGGACTGAATAAATAATTTTGACTAAATTATTTTTTTCAAAAAATAATGACAAACATGACGTCAAAATC
>JAQGBX010005551.1:0-13519 GCA_034698745.1 Megaphyllum sjaelandicum
CTGGGGCCGGAGCTTTATCTCAAAATGATTTTTTTTAATTGTGTCACTTCTGTAGCAGGGGTGCGAAATAACAATTTCTTTGATTTGAACATTTTATCTTCAAACTTCGGCCATTTTTATAGTTCCATTACTTCTTACAACTTTGTTATTTTTTTCTATTGCTTTTGGAATTAATAGTGGACGGGAGCATCCACCATTCTTGATATTAAAAGAAATTTGCAATAATAATTCAAGAAAAAGCAAGGTGGCAGATTAGAGCAAAATAGAATAAGCAAGCAAAAACGACAGTTGTGGAACAGGTTCAAATGTCAATAACTTTGGATTTATTGATTATTTAATGATTAGGCGCATCAAACTTCAAACTTTTACTGCTGCAGCTGGGAAGGTCTTTTAAAAGTTCTAATCTTAACAGGGAAAAAAGTATCAATTCAAAAATAAAGTAAATAACTTGTTTATCACCTGGTTGAATTTGTTCAAATGTTTTGTAAATAGTGCAGTGCAAAAAAGATATAAATAATGAAAAATGTCAAAATTCTATATCTGCAACTTTAGAAAGAAATTTTTTAAAGATAAAAAATGTAACATTGGCCACCCAACAATTTCATTATTTACATGTATCCAGTTTCGTTCTACAAAATAAATCTGAATTGCTTGTGAAAATCATAAATTAACATGTGCTTTTAAGATAGTCCTGCCTTCCTTATCCAAAGTGCTTGTGACAAGCGATATCTTGGAGATGGGACTCAAGTCAAAACACACAATTTATATCTTTTTTCATATACATCTTATGGATTCTAAAGGCAATTTAATACAATATCTTAAAAATTTTGAGCAAGCTAGGTTTGCATACATATATTCCCTGGTAGGGTTACAAGAAACCGTAATTAGACAACACTACATGAGCCAAATTTTTCAATTAGGCTACTACTCTAAAAACAAAAACAAATCAAGCCTTCCAAAGTGAGATGACACGAAACATCAAAAAATAAAAGAAAACTTAAGAAATGCAAAGACAGGACACACATCTCATTCGTTGTGATCTTGTGCATAAATTTAATTCCAGCATAAATCCTTTTCTCTACGAGCAGGTTCTAAATTTTCCCCCAACCCTGCATAACACGCGCTTCCCTAGTTCTAACATCACCGGTGATCGATCAGATTGATATGAGAGCCAACCACAATGCATGTTTAGTGGTAATAAATTATAGGGTGCAAAGGCCACTAAATAAAATAAAAACGGCTAAAGTAGGATAAAATAAAAAAACAGGAAGCACGGAAGTGAGAAAGAAGGGAGCACAAAGTCACATTTTAGATGAACTGGTCAAGCATTGGACTTGGTAAGCTGAATTGTTAGGACAGCTGACATGGGTCCAGAATGCAGGCTGGAACAATTGGCTAACCCAGCTCGATATACTGTAATGTGTCTCTACCGTCATAAAACTGGATTTGCATTGATGGACAAAACTGCCAAACGCCAACCTTTGCGCAAAGTTACCAATTTTCATTTCCTAACTACAAGTTTTTGGAATTGATCTAACAATTAACGGGCCATAAAATAGCGCAACCAGAAGAGGTTGCTTTATTCACAAAACACTACGTTTCGACGTAACATACATCTTCTTCAAGCATCACTGCAGCGATATATGGCCATCTCTCCTACATTCATTTGCAAACTTGGTTGTTACACAATTTTCAATGAAGCACCTCCACTGAAAACAATTGGCTGCTTACTTGCCATGGTTAAACTTCTCTGGTTGCAGCATTTTACGGCGTTTAATTGTTAAAGTCACCAATTGGTTTCACTTCTTGTGAAATTACTGTACAGTTTTTTGCCTTATCCGATTCCATGTGCAGGAATCGGATTGCTGCGCATAGTTTAAGCCCAGGTATTACAAATTTGCAACTTTCTCCTTCTAGTCAACTTTTTAGTCCCCATCGGTGAGGGTTCATAGGCGAGGCTTCCAATTGTAGGTGATCGAGAGAAAAATAAAATTTTCGTGAGTACACGATCGAGAGGTTTAATCATCCTCTGGGTCAAAACGTAGGCCTACTGTACCCTGCCTGAATTTTCCGAGGTGTCGCATGCCATGTGCAGAACCATTTTTAAACCATTTTCCTTGCTCGGATAGACCGAGCAAGGTTAGCATTCTCGTCTTGCATTCGGTAGACCCAGGTTTGAATCCCGGGTCGGCTAGCCTCAATTGTGGTTTTGCATGGTATACCCACAATTCCTCCAGGCGAATGCCGAGATAGTTCCTATATTATATCGGCCATGACCGTCCTCCTATCCCATCCTCCTCATTAAAGACCCAAATACGGAAAATATACCTAAATTGTGATGTTGGGTTCAACCATGGCCAGTCGGCTTAGTCTGAATTAATTTGTATAATGATCCCCACTGCCAAATGGTACCATATGTCTTGGTACCTGGTCTTGAACTGGCAATTGGATTAATTTTGACAGGGGTGGGTGCATGATCGAGCTTTTCATATCACAATCCCAAAAAGTGTGTGAAAAAGTTCAGCAAAAAATACAATAAACTGATGCCATTTATTGCTAACAGAAAAAAGAATCCAAGATAATGTACTGCATATATATTAACAGGTCATGACAAAAACTTAACATAATATTATATATATATATACGACCTGTATCTTATACAAACAACTTAGCAAGCAACAAACATACATGTACCTACATTATTTAGCACTCATCCCATCTCCAAAAATACAATTTTTTGTCCGAGATTACTGTGCTGTTATATTCTGCATCACTCACACAAATAATTGTATTGACATTTCCATGCATGGAATACTGTATAATACAAGCCAAGCAGTATGCATGCAGACCCATATCTTATAACGCGACCGACAACAAGAGGGACAAAATGACTACAATCATAGCCGCAACGCCTGAATGACTCACGACTTATTTTAAGAGATACGATTTGAGAAAAATCAGGATATTTGCTAAATGTATCCAAAATATACGTTCGCTAATATGCACTGTATTTGTCGGCATGTTGCCTTAAACGAGCAATAAAGGCAGACGACGCATGTTTCCGATTAAATACGATCAACTTACCAGTTATTATTTTCACCGACTCATGAAGTATTTCGATGTTGGGGTTTTCAACTCAACCGCAAGGCCAATGGTTAAACTCCATTACGATGACAAAAAAGAAAGCCCTTGCAACAGGGCAACGAAAAAGCTTTCCATTTTAGGCTTACATCGTTTCCGCCATTTTTGATCCGAATAGCCGAAGCGCCGTAGAAACTGCTGCGTCGTCTGCTCTTTTGGGCACGTGCGGGGTTTGGTTTGACCATATTTTGTTTTGACTTTCAAGTCTAGTGTTCAACGCAGAAATCTGGAAAATGGTAATATTTTTAATCGTTTTAAGATAATTATAGTACTCGGGAAGAGTTCCTACTAGTGTAGAAACAAACTGAACAGTGACTGTAGTTAAGCAGCATTCGTATTTCTTTAATTTTCCTATTTGTGGGGCAGGCGCCTATTTGTTGGCCATGACTTGTGGCTACATGAATGATGAAGCGTGCATTATTCTGAGTGGTCTATTCAAAAGACGATCAAATCAAAATATCTACAGTATAATGTTATAAACGACCAAAACATATATGTTAAATTAGTTATGTGGCGTTTGTGACTACATGAAGCGTGCATTTTCAAGTGTAGTTTGACAATGCGATTTGACAAACCATGTTTTGCAATAATAGGGGTACTCAAATCTGTAGATTAAGGCCAGCAGTTTTGCCTGCCTGTAAATGGTTAGAACTATTTTGCTGACCTTTACACGAGCTGACATATCTAGGTGTCATCTAGGTCAAAGAATCCAGTATATTCTATTAGTGGCTATTTCCATCATCTACACTGTAGTTGATATAAGACATGTTTCATTATGTAACCAGCTGTTTTTGACTGAAATTTAATTATTTGGGTTACATTGTTATTAAGTTGGGCCACGAGCACAAGACGAGAACTTAAATGGGTTTTTTTTTCACATTTTATATCATTATTAAACAAGTCCGAATACAATTAAACGCCTAGCTAAACGCTACATGATTACAATATGAAATAACTCAGAACCAAATGTAGTTCTGAGTCCCTGACCAGGGCAGGCCTTATATCATTCTAACTATGGTGTCTTACATGTTGTGGCTTGACTCTGGCTCCAACCTCCTGGTTCTCGATTTCAGTGCGGTGATGCTCGAAGTGAATGTGATGAATTGTCTTGCCAGTTGTGTTCTTTTATATTCCTCTTTGGAATGCTCTTCTAAAGTTGATTTGAATAATCGAGGATGATCCGAATTTTTTTTCATTTCATAATCCCAAAGATCACATAGGTGGTGACCCCGAAGTACAAGGGTCACAAATATTTATCCATTGCACGAAAGTTTACCATATTTCTATTTCTCCTTTCTTGAAAACTAGTATTAGCAGTTTTTTTAACCAATCTTGCTTGACAAATTCCCCGAGTAGTCAATTCTAAACACGATCAATTAAAAATATGTATACCAACAACCATAACATATACGTGTATGTTAAATTAGCCATGTCTCCTTCGTTAACCATATTCAATATCTTCTACCCTGACCAATACTGTGGTTATATAAAAGCAGCTGTTTATCCTTGCCCCGTCTGAACTCCAAATCAACTAAGTACCCTACAGTCGGCAAATAAATATCATTGTACAGTGTTAATTCCATTTTCAGGAGGATGTTCCTACCCAAGTAGCGTTTACTTTATAACATCTTCATTAAATTGAACAGTTAAAATATGTGAACTGTTGGTTGAATGGTATATGCCATTTCCGAATCACATGCAAAAAGGAGGACCAATTCAAAAAGTGCAGCATTTCTGTCACACTTGCCGAATATTGGAAGTTGTCTTACACAAATCTGGTTGCCCTCCACTGGACCATTTCAAGCTCCTGAATTCGGATCATCCTGCAAGGGTTCCAAACATCCAGGAGTGCAATATTCCAACATTGGACAAACCAGAGTTGCATAGCCAGTTTCCATTATTTTTCTGGGGTTATATGACCCCTAACCTGGAGTGAATGAAATCCAGTTACTGTAAATCCATGTACTCTACAGTTTTAAGTATTACTTAGGCCTACTCATTGGTGCATTATGTCAAATAATTTGGGGGAGTGGGGGGGGTTGCCAAATTAGAATAAAAAAGACAAGAAACTACTTGATGATGTCAGTTAAAGTTAACATATTGTCAGCAATGCCTTTTAAAATAAAAATGTACCATATCGTGGTTTTTTACATCATCGTCAGGAATTCCAGGGGTTGGGGATCTATATACTGTAATATATCCACAAACACTCCACTGTACAGATCCTGTACTTTGGTCTAGAACCCCTCTATCCCATTTTTGTCAACTAAACTTTGGCAAATTCAGGGGGTCTCAAGTTGATCCAATATAATGGATAACCCCTTATAAAATAAACCTTCAGGAAACATCACATTATTTTGAATTGCAAGTTATTGAATTACAAATATAAAAATGTGCTTTTTTGAATTTTACAGCCTAAAATGAGGAAGCCCAAGTTCGCGCAAATGAAGCGCATGATTAATCCACGGGACTCGCGCATGTAAGTAAATACAATTGATAATTTTGGCATCTTTTCAAGCATTTGATGAAGACTAGATAGTAATAATAAAATTTGTCATTTGGATTGTTAAATTATGAAGTAGGCCTATCATTACTAGAATACATGTATGCACTTTTGCACAAGATGTACTTAGAAAGCAAGCATATTAATGATCAAACTTGAATTTTAGCAATGAAAAGGATAGAGCTCCTCCAAAGAAGAAAAAGGAGAATCCCCAACAGCTCAAAGTGAAAGAGACGTAAGTGCAGACCATTTGAATTCAAGGTGTGTGCGTCTTATTTTGAGTGAATTAATCATTTTCAAAATTACAGGCCTCAAGTCTCGTCAGCATTGTTTTTTCAGTACAACACACAATTAGGGCCTCCATTTCACGTCATTGTGGACACCAATTTTATCAACTTTTCCATTAAAAACAAGCTCGATGTTATTCAGTCAATGATGGATTGCCTTTATGCAAAATGTGAGTAGTTTTCGAGAAAAAGTTCACGTAGTGAAATGATAGAAGAGTTGTTAGTTTACAAGAAATTATTCAACGAGTAAATGGTATTTTTAAAATAAGATCCTTATATTCAATTTCAGGCATTCCCTATGTTACTGATTGTGTTATGGCTGAATTGGAAAAATTAGGCAGCAAATTTCGTGTTGCACTGAGGTAAGCACATTCCATAACAAGTTAAACAAAAAACACCAGAGCATCGCTGTGCTAACCTGCAATTTTTTTTGACGTGCAACTACATCTGCGACTGTATATTAAATGATGATGCCATCAACCGAATTGACGTCCTTCATTGAAGAAAAAAAAAAATGATCAATTTTTTGGACATTTAATCAGGCATTTTTACAGAGTTTCCCCAGAAATTTCCTTTTCAACTTCCCTGAGTTTTTCCAGGTTTTAAACAAATTCCCTGACCAATGACAAAATTGACATATGCCAATGTTATCCACAATTTTGAAAAACTAGCATCAAAAGCTTCTGAAAAACTTACATGCATGTATTTGTATTTTGAAAATTTTGAAAATTTGTATTCGGAAAAGGCTGTAAATTTTGAAAATTTATACTCTGAAAAGGTTGAGAATTTTGCCAATTTCCCCTCAAGAACTGCAAAATTTACTAATCTATAAAAACAATTGAAAAGTTGGCAAATTTGTGATCGGAATACGTGGAAAATTTCGCTATTAATTCTTCAGAAATTGCAATTTTTTTTTTTTTTAAAAGTTTGCAAATGCATCCTAATCTAACCACATAAAAGCATTAATTTTGGATTGTGATAACATTAATACGTGTGAATTTCCCTCACTTCTTAAAAATAATTCATTCTTCCCTGACTTTTCCAAGTTTTTCATGTCTGGGGGAACCCTGTTTTATGAGAAATTTTTTTTTTTTAAGAATTGTAAAAGATCCCAGATTTGAACGATTGCCCTGCTTACATAAAGGAACATATGCTGACGACTGCATTGTCCAGAGAATTACACAGGTTTTTAATTTCCCAAATTCATTTCTGTATGTAATCCAACTTTACAACAAAATGCTAACAACACCAATTTTCAGCACAAATGTTACATTGTTGCCACCTGCGATAAGGATTTGAGGCGACGGATACGTAAAATCCCAGGAGTTCCAATTATGTACCTTTCACAGCGCAGGTAAATATTAAAAAAGTTGATTTCCCTTTATACTCACGTCTTAGGTAAAGAAATCCAATGTCTTGACGTAAAAAATGTATATTTCCAGGTACACGATTGAGCGCATGCCAGACGCATATGGCGCACCAAAGGTGTAAAATTTCTGCAAGAGAATTGAAACAAATCATTTTTTCATCAATAAAGCTTTCAAAACAGATGTCGTGTTTAAGGTTCAAAATTTATTTTGCGTACCTAATGGACAGCAAATTACAAGCGATATTAATCATGCCATGTTTTAAACATCAGAATTCTAGTAAAACCTACGTCGCTGGGGGAGGGAAAACACGAAATGGATGAGTTCAAGGTTAAGTGAATTGAAGGATCATTCGGGGGTTACCACCATTTCGTTCCTCAGAAATTCTAGAAAGAAACAACTTGCTTTGCAATAAAAAGAGCACACGTGGAAGCAGATCTAAGCGCGAAAGTTCAAGTAAGAATAGCAAGTTCTACCCTACGCACTACAGGAAAAAAAAATCAATTTTACAGTATTATAAATAAGATGGTAGTCCTGCGAGCGGACTACGAACAAATTGGAAATAAATGTCATTTCCGACTATTTACTGTATATTTTACACTTGAAATTGAGAGAATGTCCCCCCCCCCCAGGTTAACGTGCACAAAGGTCGGTTCCCATCGAGGAACGCGTAACCATTCAGAAGACGTTGATGCATGGGGCTGCCTCACTACGCATAATTTCATTTTTTCCAAATTCTTGTTAAGTTTTTAGTTTAACATACTGCTACAAGAAATTATGTAGTGAAGAAATAGGCCGTAACACAATAAGATACGAAGCTAAGCTAAACAACTTGCATTAATGACATGCTCGAAAGTGAATTACTTGCATCATGTAGGTTTTTGCAGCCCTGATCGTTCACCCCTAAGATTTCTTGGATTATTTGGTTGTCAGTAAGAATTGGCCAGAAATGTGTTTTCAAATGCCCGCGACATGTTCTAAAGTTCACCAACCAACTCCAAACCCAATAAATCTAGCTAAACAGTAAATGCTCAAATGCAATACTTGGGTTCTTAAAATACATACAGGCAGCCTTGCAAATTTTTCAAAACTGTGTCCATGCACTCAAAGCTCATCCAGATAAAAGGACATAAATGAATTAATATGTATCCAATGTAGGCCTACTTTGAGAAAATCAATTTTTGAAGAGTTAAAATAAATTGAAATTCAGACTTGCAAAGGGTTTACCAAATGCAGTCATCCTATATTCTTTAAATCTTCAAAACTATTGCTTTTGTCATGAATGTCATGTGAAAAATTCCTGAAAAAATTTCAAAACACATTGCCGAAAGTTCCTATGTCGCAACATCCGCCAATTAATAATTTACGAATTAAACGACGAGCTGAATTTAATCTTACTTTTTGATTAAAATTGAAATTCGACAATATTAAATCAAATCAGTCAGGTAAATAAACAATTCGTATTCGCTCAAAAGGTGTAAAACCCCATATTGTATCTTATTCCATGTGAATTTTGATGAGGTGGCTAAAGCGAGATTTCATTACAATTAAAAGCTATCAAAAGTATGGCTTTAAGTTAAAAAAAAAAAGCCATTTAAGGAAGTAAGTGATGAATTAACCCTCAATTTTGATGTCTAATTCTTAAGAAGTGTTTTAGGGGGTGACTGAATTCCAAGCTTTTTCACTGTAGTTCGGTGGCTCATTAAATCTAGATGACAAAGGCAATTTTATTTACTGACAAGTTTGAAAATTTCAGGGTATCCAAACTTGAAGGACCTTCAGATTCAAGTCGTAGTTACACAAATTGCAACATACCAGATGCTAGCGCACCACAAGTAGAAGTTAGGGCAAACAGCTTTTAAGAAGAACATGCAGTCCAAGAAATAATGAAACAATAAGCAAACCGACTGCAGAGCGAATAATTTGCTGAGGAAATTCAAGGAGCACTGCAAGCTTGCGAGGGAAATGAATACTGCAATACCTCTAGTGGGCAAAGACATCAGAAATCTGACACGTTACGTACACTTTCATGACAACAGAAGGCGATCTTAGGGAGGAGGGAGCGCGTGGGCCTCATGCGGCTGGCCGCATTATTCACGAGACATCACACCAACAAGGAGTTCACAAAAGGTATTTTGTTATCTTCTATTAGATACGCTACTTTTAAACACATATGTATAGGACATGGCAGCTCCCGTCGGAGCTCGTTGCAGAAAGTTCTCTTTCCTCGTCAAGCAATTAGTATTACATTATATTTTTTTTTTTTGCCTTCGATTTCAACAGCTATTGGCGAGCCCCTCTCATGTTAAACGCCGTGTTAAACAAATAAACGGAAGAAAGCTACAGATACCAAACACTCCCTGCCAAAATGAAGTCCGCGCCGGAATAGCAGTTGGGCGGGTTGAAGCCATGCCACCAAAAATGGGCATTAAAAAGTTGAGCACGATGAGGATGGCAAAATAGTAAAAGCTTAAAAGAATTGAATAAATAATGGGCTGACAAGCACGACTTCATCAAAATTTCCTGGCAAACACAGAGGTATGAAAAGAACATTTCCTGAACAAAGAATATGAAACACATCTATCAGGGAAAATCGGAAGGAGGTGGGGGCACAAAGGGTTAATGATACCATGGACATCCACAGTTTTCCGTAATTCTCCTCTTTTACGACCCAATACATTGAATTCAGCTTCCAAAAAAGGAGACCCCATTTTAGGCGTCAGTGGCTTGCAAGGCTCAAGAAAACAGCAAAGAACATTTTCTTAGCTATTTTGATGAGGTTGCAATTCTATGAATAAGCCAAAAGTACGGGTTTTGATGACATGCAACCTGAGGACTCGTGAAAACAGAAAAATGAAATATTGCAAAGGCAGATTTGAAATAAATCTGAACATTATTTTGGAATGCGCGGCATCGTGATTGCACTCGAGCACTACAGTTTTGAGCACATGCTAACAAGATGACAAACACATGATACGGAGTGACTCCACTATTTTGCATTAAAACTCGAGCTTTGTGCCACTTTTGGAAAAAAAATAATCCGAGTTAGGTAAAATCGGCTTCATTTTATCTTGCTTACACGTTTCGCTTCAGGCATGTGTGTGGGAGCACAGTTTAAATCAGTTAAAAAAAAAAAAAATTAGTTGAGTTTTTTTTTCAAAACAGGAGAAAAATAATTAGTATTGATAACTGAGGCAAATGAATTGATTATAGCCAATTTATCAAGAATTTCAACAAGTTTCCTCCAAATTTTGTTCGAAAGGATTCCAGTAACAATTAAGATTACGCTAAAAAAATACGGGAAAAACACGAGCGGGCGCTGATTGCTGGGTGCCAGATACTGCGGGCTGGGTGGCAAGACTGCATCAGGCTCAAACCAACCGAAGTATGCTGGCCACTGGGCCTTAGCCATGACCAAGGCTTACCTGTTCAAATGCACATTTAAGCATGCTTCCATGTGACCTTATCTCGTTGCACTACAGGTTTGTGGCTGCTCATTATGCTTTTTCTTCTTCATTTAAAACTTCCGCCGAGGATTTTTCGCTTGTTTTTCGCATCTTAAAAGAAGCGGCTCTTATTCTGGCCACTGCGTCCGGTGGTAGCGAGCCCTCTCGCAAGTGATAATGTAGGTAGCTATACAATTACTCATGCTGTACACCTCCCGTGTGCTCCCCCATCTCTTCCACAGCAAGCAGGTCGTGGTTCAACGCAAACGCTTCCTGGAAACGCACATTCTCCTTGCCGGACGAAAATGTTGAGGCCGACGGATGGACTAGGATTAAACTAGTTGCATAAATCTACGTGAAGGTTGGGCATGGAGATTCAGTTGCCAATAAAGATGGAGAGAAAACTGTGTGGTTGGGTGCGAACAGGAGACGAGAGATGGGGAACCAGGGGAAACAGTCACTGCTGCGATAAAATAGTGGACCTGTTATTGGTGATGAATGTCGATGGCTTCGAAACCTCGTAGTTTTAATACATGGCCAGAATGGAGAAAATTTGGGAGTTTTTCAGTTTTCAGATGAACACTTTAGCTAATGCATCCGCTCCAGCACTGGCAATAAATGCCTTCGACGGGTGGAAAGCCACATCGAAAATTGACTCATCGAATTTCTTGCGATGAGATGTGATTTCTTGAACGCACGTCTTATTGTCCAAGTTCCACAAGCGGATCGAACAATCGTGGCCTGAAATACAACAGATCAGATATGCTTAGTGAAATTTACTATCAAAAGCTTGGGGTTTAAACTAAACACAAAAAAAAAACTCGTGACAATAGATAAGTAGACTGCAAAGTCCAGACCAATACAAAGCAATTGATGGAAAGGAGCAAGGTTGTAAACCATGAAAGTTGCCCAAAGCATCTTTCAAATTCTTTAAAGCGGACATGGTATTCAAACCCATTACAGAATATAAACAACTTAGACATAGCTTCCCCATTAAAATTACGAAGCATGATTTATGCATGATTTTGAGGACATGAAGCCCAAGTGTTATGGACCACGAGCCAACGTAAGAATCAAATAAAAAAATTTGGATTTTGACTTCAACGATAATCATAACTCATCATTAATAATACGAATTCTAAATGAAAAAACACAATTTAGAACATGTTTTACAAAGTGATATCTAGTTCAATTTGGCAGACAAATTAACACAAAAAAGGACATTTACTAAAATACATGTTATGTAAATTGGAGGTTTTGTGTTTTATTAGTTCTGAATACAAAAAAATGTTAGAATAAGTTACGTTAGGTTTAATATATATTTTTTTTACTCACCACTAACAAAATTTCTAAAATATACGATAAACTATATCAAACATTTCTTTATAATCATGCACTATTTTCACTGCCTTGTTTTTCAATATCATAAGTTGAATTTTGTTTCGCCAAATATTTCTATATACTGTATGTATGATTTTGCATTCCTTTTTTTATAGAGAATTTTTCTAAAATAATTTTTTTTTCACAAACACCAAAAAATTAATAAATGAAATTACTTACTTCCAGATAATAAGAATAATCCATTTGGATCAATGGCTAAACATGTGACTGCATCCAAGTGGGCCACCATAGAATGGACCATTTTACCTAAAAAGTATGCAATAATCAACGTCATGGTATACATTTCCAAGTAACGATACAAAGTTCTTTAAAAGTAGGATTTGAAATATCACGCACCCGTGTGATTATCAAAAAACCTGATGTGTCTGTCCTCATGAGCTGTGATAGTGAGAGGCAAGGTAGGGTGGCTCACAACTCGATTAATTTGCTTGCAAAGTGAATTAGAATCTGGAAAGAAAAATAAACATGCAAATATAAAATGCTGCAGATAACATTATTGTACTCTATAAGGAAGGATTATAACTTCCAGATTTGTTTCAGTTCAGTCTTTTATTTAAAAAAAACATATAAATCAACCAATATAAATTCAAGGTCAAATTGTGAATTGAAAAATACTAGGGTTAGGTAAACGAGTAAATCTTAAGAAATAATCAAAAGGAAGTACAATATTTCTTCTTATCTTATTTTAAATTATCTTGAGAGGTAAATACAGCTATAGGCTATCGCATTTATAGGTTATAGGCCCATACACACTAACTGACTTACGTTCATGGCACTGAACAAGTTTCTCCATACAGATATTTGTTTTCAAAGAGTTTTGTTTGAAAATGTTTAGTTTTAATTTTTCAATTTGTCGGTGAAAGATGTCTGAACAAACCATAATGTCATTTTCAAACTTAATTCAGTATGAAAAAAATATTTTGAGTAAAAGTGTTATTTTTATTTCAAACACCTAATCATTAACTAAAAGTACCGAAGTCTCTCTTTTTAAAACCACTTTTTTTTTAAGAATTTAAAAAAATTTAAAAGAATAATAATAATTGCCTTTTTCATTTTAAAAGAATAACAATAACATGACTGGTAAGTTTGTTGTTTGTGTGTGGACTTTTATCGTTGGCCTATTTCTGTGACGAGGCTAAACACCAACGCCAAGGGATATTCCAGCGACCCCTACCTAAGAATTTTGCCTAACAGTATGAAGAGGGACTTCTACCCCCCAAGATTGATCTTTATCGTGCACAACATCAAGTGTAATATACAACCCCCGGACAAAAGTCCTGCAACACATCTGATTTTGCTTGTTCTTCCCACTTTAATAACGTCTGTAATAAAAAATATAAACAGTAGCATGTTGACAATGCCAAAAAATGAAAA
>JAQGBX010005552.1:0-13518 GCA_034698745.1 Megaphyllum sjaelandicum
AATGATATGCTATTAGCAAGAAAGCAAGACCGTACTTTTGCAGCACACTGTATAATTGAATGGGATCGTTGTTTGGTTAGTGTTAGATATGTCTTTAGCTGAAGCGCCGTATTTTTACTGATGTGCTTCAACTTTTTTGTTACCCAGAAGCTATTGCTCAAAAACAAAAAGGCCAATTTTATTTTCCTAACCAGTATATATGGATATATCAATTTTTTATTTACCCAGAAGCCATTGCTCAAAAACAAATGGCTAATTTTCCTATTAAACAAGCCTTTAAAAAAGAGTTTTGTTTTGATAGTTGCAGTCAGGCGCAGGATTATTAGCTGTCTATTGCAAATCCGCGTTCGTTGCAGCGAGGCACTCGATTATGATTAGCTTTTTAGCAGTTTTAAGGCAGAATGATCAGAACGCTAATGCCCATCTGAGGACTCCGTAGATAAGCACATGTTTTTGCGAGCGCATTGGTTACATCACGAGCGTTAATGCGCAGCAAAGATGTGCGCAGCATGCGACGAGCATTAACATGATCAGGGACGACCATGAACATGATTTGACAGCAGATGTTAGTTCACAACTTTAGATAAACTCTGAAATGGCAAATTTGAATCGTATATCGCATTCAACGGTCAGATTTTTGCGGGGATTCAGTGGAGGAGCACCTATTTTGACCAAAGAAGCTTCGACCTCGTGGGAGCAAGGTATAAAAGGTAAAATTTGGTTGATTATTGGTTGATATTTTCGTTCAATATAATAATGACTGTTACAGAATGTAGCAGAGAAGACTTTATTGTCCTAGAAAAATGAACTATTATATTCAGCAGTAAAAACGATACCGACGTTATATTTGGGTTGTCCAGATAATTGTTGCCCCCAACATTTTTGATTCCCTCTCGGCGTCTGGGCATGTGCAGATTGCAACCAGGCAAATTACTCTGTATAATAATGTTTTATATAATTATAGTCATTAAAATCTGTATTAAAATATCATGTTTTTGCATTTAAAATTATTCATATTAAACATGGCAGCCATGTAAGTACATATTATGTACATGTATTCGTGCAGTACGTGAATCAACTATATATATTAAAAATAATATCCTTGTTAATTTGTATGTATTGTTTTGATTGCGAATCTATGTGTAGCATGTATTAATTATGGAGTGAATTGCGTTTTCAATTCGATCATTTCTCATGTTAAAATGCAAAAAGTTACAAAGTAGCACCCTAATACGCATGCCCAAATGCCTTAAGGGGATCAAAAATGTTGTGTAACAAACAAACTTGTATTGACAGGGGTACATTTGTAAAAGTCACATGTGCAAAAGGAATGCATTGTTTTGTTAATTAAAACAGGAAGCAACGATAACCTCGAGTGACTTAAATCAAGTAGCATGTGACCTAATAACTGCCAAAAGTGCCATTTGTAAAGCGTATTCTAAAGCGCTATCTGTACATTTTTATTAGCTTTTCACAGTTTGGGATAAATACGGTAAGTCATGCATTTATGCATTAAAAACTGCTTTATCTCAAAATGAAATTTTTTAATTGTTACTTCTGAGGCATGGGTGCAATATTATTATGCATTCCAATAAATTGAAACTGATTGTGGGAGTTAGGGCCTGTTACTTTCAGCAAAGTAATTGTATGATTTTTTCAGGTCTATCTCTCGTTAAAAGAATGTGCAGCAACGGAAAGATAAAGCAGCACCCCTATACTGTAAGTCCCAAAATCTCGATTGATTATTAAAGCAGAACTTTTTAATGTTACTCACAATTTTCATATTGTTTTTTAAAGGTAGCCATTGAGGGGAACATTGGCAGTGGAAAAACCACGCTGCTACAATATTTTAGCAAATTCTCGGATGTGAAGGTACCTGCTGTTTATCATTTCTTACAAATAGGATGACTGGCCAGTTTACTAATTTTTCTCGTCAATAGGTTCTTCAAGAGCCAGTTGATCTGTGGCGGAATGTTAAGGGACACAATTTGCTGGTTGGTGCCTTTTCAGCTTTTATGTCTCATGACATGATCCTAGCATAAATTCGTTGATTCCCTTATTGACATTTCCAGGATCTGATGTACAAAGATGCAACTCGATGGAGTTTGACATTCCAAACCTACGTTCAGTTAACCATGGTTAAAGCACACACGGAGGATCAGGTACATATCCTTTTTGCTCAGTTTAATCACAGCGTTATTTTCTTCTCAGATTTTCAGGTTTTCTTTAAAGTTCCAGGTTGTCTGTAACAAACTTATTTTAGCCATCATCTCACGAAATGATGTGGGCTTTTTCTAGGAATCAAGAGTGAAAATGCTGGAACGATCAATCTACAGTGCCAAATATTGCTTCGTGGAAAACCTGCGACACGAGGCAAAAATGCCCGAATCGGAATATGTGGTGTTGACAGAATGGTTCGACTGGCTCACCCGGAATCTAGACATGCGTGTGGACTTAATTGGTGAGGAGATTTTACTAACATGGAAAGTAACTGGATGCATGTTGCACCTTCGATAACAAAAGCGTTTTCAGGCTACCACCAGACCTGGAAAAGTCAGGCAGGATTGTTGTCACAATCCAAAATTAATGCTTCTACTGTACGTGGTTAGCTCAGTAGGCCTACCCTTTTGCAAACATTTAAAAAATTTCCCTGTAGTGTACAAATTTTCAAAATTTTCCACATATTCAGAGGACAAATAGGCAAAATTTTCAATCTTTTCGGAGTACACATTTTCAAAATTTTTAACCTTTCTGAGTACAAATTTGCAAAACTTTCTAAATTTTTCAAAATATTGAATATTGTCCTTTGTCGATGTTGCAAAATCAGGGATTACAGTGGCATATGCCGATTTTGTCATTGTCATTGGTCAGGGAATGTTTTTTAAAAAAACTGAAAAAGTCAAGGAAGTGGAAAATTCAATTTCTGGGGAACCCTGTTTGTGAACTTTGACCAAAATCCTTAAAATTTGAAAACTATGTATATTCAACGCTTGTTTGATTTGATTGGTAGTGTACTTAAGAACCTCGCCAGAAGTTGTTCATGAACGAGTGAAGAAAAGGCGTCGCCTTGAAGAACAGTGCGTACCCTTGGAGTACTTAAAAAACCTACATCAACTCCATGAAGACTGGTTGTACCACAAAACCACATTCCCTGTGCCAGCACCTGTCCTCTCTCTAGATGGCAACCTAAATCTTGACGATCTAATAGCGCAGTACGAACAGTACAAGAAAACCATCTTGTTCCAACCAGATACATCAGAACCCAAAAGTGATGGGTTCCACCGGGCGCCAATGATTGCTTAATGGACATAGTGTTCGGTCCTGTCTTTTTTAATAATTTCATACTAATCATCATGGTGTAAATTGTTTTAGTAGCGAAAGCTAACTTTGATGACATCATCGTTGAAATAGTTCCTATAATTATTTTAAATAGTCTTTCTTTTACAGTTTCAAAAAACCACATTTCATTTATATTTTTCTGTAAGCCTATATATACCAACTTCTGTGCCAGACGAGAACATTTGGCAAATGGCTAATATCCGATATGAATTCTTATTTTTTTTTAATAAATTAAGTTTTATACAGTATGATGTATAAAATGTTTTAAATTTATTTCTACAACTTAGATTAACAAAATGTAGTTATAGATGTAAAGTTATCTAACTTTTGATAATTCTTGCTTATGGTATACATTTTTAAAACATTTACAGTGTAAGTCTTTGCATTTTGAAGAGATCATTGCAAAAGAGTACCTTTTATGATTCACATAAGACTGTAAATATTTTTATTTTGTTTATACAGTTGACAAAAAAGAGTGCACAGTAAGAAAATTGCTGTTTTCAGAAAAAATAAATGGTGTAGATTTTTAAAACTACATTTATAATAACACGTACAATGCATGAATTAAGTAACAACAACCAGAATTGTTTAAAAATAAGTGAATTTTGAATTAATAAAAACGAATATTTCATGGCAAAAAAAGTATGTGCACACCCTTCTATACTGGTAGAATTTGCTAACTTCTGGCCATTTGGTTGTTTTTACCTAATAAATTATGGTGATTTAACTTCTAGGTATAAAAACGCATGGCAGTATATAAAATCTCCAAAAATAAAGAAGATACCGGAAAAATTCACAAACAAACTCTGAACAAGCCATCCATGTGAGCTATCTGTGAGAGAAAAACGACAGGCTGTTAGATTTGCTTTGAAAAATCCAAAAAGATCGTCATAAATGTTTATCAAACACATTGCGTCAGAATCAGGGAAGGTTGGGACTCAAACTATCAGAAGTATTCTAAATAATCCAGACAGAAAAGGATCATTAATAAAAGGCAAACAGCTACCAAACTACAAGATCAGACCAACGTCACATGACAAACTGGGAAAATACCGGATATATTAAATAACCTCCCATCCACATGGGAGGTTCATTTCTGTGCTTATAAACTATGTTCCAAAACATTTTCAATCTTTTCGGAGTACACATTTGGTAGTGTTCCACAGTCGCTATCCTTGATTATAAATTTTATGACATTGAGATGTTTTATTATGAGTATGATAACAATATGCGCCATCCTTTATTGGACACACAAGAGAAAAATAAATGGCAACAATAGCAAAATAGATAGTGGGAAGTCAATATTTCATTGCTTTTTGGAGTATACCAGGTGTATAAAAGGCATTTATCAAGCGTTTCATAAGCCAATTTTTGTACGTTTCGAAAAAAATACCCGATACTGCAATATGAGCATTTACATCCTTGGAATTAAGCATACGAGCTTGTTGATGAAACGTGGACAAATGCCCCTAAAGTGTTTCTGCATCATAAAACTCGATTCAGAAATGCATCATCGACCCTTATACATTACTATTGTGTGCTTTGAAAAAATCATTTTGAGACCCGAGTCAAACTTCAAGGGCTTCGCGATTTTAGTGCTGATTGTAGGGTATTGAATGGAGAGAAATAAATCGGGAAATGTTATAAATGCCGTTTTAACGCCTGGGTGCATGGAGAGTTTTGCTTATCCCCCTCCAGTTTTGGAAAAAAATTCCCATCAGTTTTTGTATTTGCAAATTCAAGTGAGATTTTCAATTTCAGACAATTTTGTACTTAAATTTGACAGTTTTTTTTGTTTTTTGTTTTAAAACTACAGTTTTGAACAAAAATTCACATTATTGAACAAAATTCGCAAATGTTTCCACTGACCATTAATGCGGCAAAAATTTGGGAAATTAATTTTAAAAAAACTTTTTTAAATTTTTTGCGAGTCCTCCTACCCTCGGCGCCCACCCCATGGCCCATTATACAAAGTTTCATTCGCAAATGTTTCCACTGACAAAATAATGTTGCAAAAATGTGGGTAATTGACACAAAAAACACCTATTTTTTAGCTCCCCCCTACCCTTGGCGTATTATACATAAGTTTCACATTTTTTTTTCATTAATCTTACTTTTGTGTACGTATAATTTACATTTTTGAAAAAAAAAATATATATATATAGTTTTCAACAAAAAATTCCAAATTTTGACCAAAAATGTGCATTTAAAAAAAAATCACAATTCGCAAATATTTCCATCGACCAAATAATGTGGCAAAAATGTGCGAAATTGACAAAATATTTTTTTTTTATTTTTTGGCGCCCCTCTACCGTCGGTGCCCTTCCCCTAGCAAACTCATCGTCATCACGCAATTGCGTTAGCACGGTATAAGTGCAAATTTCACTATCCGAAGCTCACCTTCCCTGCATGAAATCATTCGATACAGGATGCCAGAGTATGAGGATGCTCTCGGGGTTCTCCGGCCCCTTCTGACGTCACGTGGTCACGTGCGGATCGGATCGACGCTAGGATCGAGGGGGATCGGACGAAGAGTCGATCGAGCCATAGCCCCCTATGATCGAGCAAACGAAAGGATTCGTCGTTCATCGTGGGTTGTCTCCCCCCTCGCATTGGCCTAGCTCGTCCCCATTCTCCAGCAAGGGGGTAAACGACCTCGATGGGGGTCTCCGAACTCGGCCAAAAACCGTACCGTTTCTTCGGCGGTCGTTGGCTCGCCCTCGGCCCGAACGACCTTGCGGAGCGCGTTTTGCCCTCCAAGAGTCTTTCAACTCGATTTTGTCCACCGCTTAGTCCTTGGAGTCTCTCTCCGCTAACCTTCCTGGTGAGGAATCCCCCTTTGCCTGACATTGAACCGTGGCCATTGCTCCCCTTCTTGCCACGCGCGTTCAATCTTCGGACCCCCGCACTTTGGATTCGTCTGGCCGTTTTCACACGGTCATACCATTGGTCATACCGTGGTTTTCAGCGACAAACGAGCATGCCGGTGGCACTCGGCTGACCAGAGCTCCGAATCAGCAGACGGGTGCTCGAGACTGGCGCAACTACAGTAAAGAAATACCCACTTTTAGTTAAATGACCAAAAAGTCATGTCCAAATGTTCCTCCGTGTCTCCGTGGGTATCATCATTGCCTACCGCGCTACCAGTCGAGTCACGGTATACCGTGGTCAGGTGACCCTTACCGTAGAGGCACCATACCCCTTATCCTAAATTTCATCATCAACCGCCATGGGCTCAACGTCCGTCGGTTACGTCATGGACCGAAGCCGATGAGACTCCAATACGTCAATCGTCTTGCCGGTTTTGTAACAGGCGATGCCACTCGTTCGCTAGATCCTCTCCATCGATCCGGGCTTGGGATCGGTTCCTATACGTACCCAGTCATACGACCCTGTTAATCCATTCTGGATTCATCATCATCATTAACCATGGGCTCAATGCCCGTTACCGGTAGTCTCATGGACCACAGCCAATGAAACTCCGGACTAGCAGATATCGATCGTCCCGTCGGTTTTGTAACCAGCAGAACATAGCCGATCCTCTGCTAAAGCCCGGTTTTGGGACAAGTTCCTTCCAATCCGGACATATGACCCTCAGGGTTATGAAGCATCTGCCCGAGTAGCCCTATCGCAGAAGATGGAACAAATGTTCTAATATAATATATTTAAAAATAGAAAATTTCATCATTGATTCCTACCCTCATAAAATGGCTCGGTTTTATTATATTCCAATGATGAGAATTTCCCTGACATTTTCAAAATAAATCATTTTCCCCTGACTTTTCCAGATTTTTTCAATTTTCCTGCCAATTCCAGATTTTTCAAGAAACCATCCAAGAATTCGAAAACTGCAGCTTAGAACCAATCAGCGCGTTGGTCGACTTTCCAACTGCCAACGAACGCCTAGCTCCAAATTTCCCGTCCGAGTTTTAGCTCGGGGGGAAGAAGGGGGAGAATTCGGGGATTTGCCCAAACTTCTTAACTTTCGCACTCGTTTCCCGCACAGTTCCAAATTTGCCGCCTCTCGCCCGCGTGCGTGGCGCTGCAGTCGCCGCCGTCCGCTCGCGCCCCCTGGCGCCGCCCTTCCGCGGACGTCCCGTTATCCCACAGTCCCTTCCGCTGCTAAGTGGCATGGCACGCTAAGTGACGGTCGCTCGCGCAGCGTGGCGGCGACAACCGTTCGTGGCCTTCCCGAAGAGACCTCGTGGACGATGCTGAAGAAGGCCCTGCATCCGAGGCGCCGCTGGCACCTGGCGCGCTTCGGCCTGCTCCTGGTGGCCGTGTGCCTGGTGGTGGCCTGGAAGAGCGGCGTCTGGACGCCTTCCGACTGGGACAAGAGCGACGACGTACGACGGGTGGAGCAACCGCCGTCGTTGGCCGAACCGAACGACGGCGCCCCCGAGCTCCATGCACCGGACGACAACCGGATCGAGGTCGCGGTGCCGCAGACGGCGGAAATCGCCGAGTACGAACGACGCATCCGGCTGGCTTTCGACACCGTCGTGCCCGGCTCGGGCGCCGGCGGGGAGGCCGTCAAGCTAGCCCCTGAAGAGGACGCGATGGTGGACGACATCGTGAAGAAGTCGGCCTTCAACCTGCTGGCCAGCGACCGCATCACCGTCAACCGGACCACGCCGGACAACCGCCACGAGCAGTAAGTTCAACTTTTTTTTGGCCAGTTTGCTCAGGGAGTTTGCGAGAAAAAACAAAAACGAAAGTAGGCCTAACTGCCTCCCCGTCGAGCGGGTATGTGGCTGGGGCGAACTCGCATTACGCGACTTAGTTTCGGAAGTAACGCAACTTGAAAATCTTCCGTTTCTAGTCTCGATATCGTTTCGCAACTTCGAATATAATATTTTAATTCGATACGATTCTTCGAAATTTCGAAAGTTCTTGTCGAATTTCCGTTAAATGGAGGTATGGTATCACCTTATTTTATCCCGCCTACGTTATATCGTTTCACCGAGGTTCTCCAGAAAATTCGTTGTCCGAAAACGATGCTGTCAGTTAAAACAGCTTCGTTTTAGAACACTTTAAAACGTACTGTATATCAATCGAAATCAATATCATTCTTCGAAGTTTCGATAGCCAGTAAAAATCCGAGAACAAATTTCGGTTAAATGGCGCCTTTAACACGCGTTAAAAACTTTCTTTATGTCACGCGTGTGCAGGTTGAGTCTTTTCCGATATTCCGGAAACTGAACTATTTTAAAACGAGAAGCTTTTTTTTAGTGCATGCGTGACTTCTGAAAAAAAGGGAAAATTCCCACACCTGCATGTCCTCATGTCCTTGTTGCGTGGAATTATACCTCCAGGCTATTTGTAAGGTTATGTTCGAAACAATTAGACTCGGGTTACATCCCTACTGTGGTTACATCCCCGAGATATCTCATCAAATATTGTACATCAAAATATTTCGAAATTTAAAAATTTCAGAAATCCGAAAAAAAATTCTTGTCGGCCGAAGCATTTCTGCTGACAGACACTGGGCATCCACTTCTCTGAACACCTTTCGCAGTTGTCTGTCCATTTCTGATCTTTTCAATCCATTCATTGACCGATATCATATACGCTCGTAGTTTGGACATTACTCGGAACTTAAACATTTCTTCTCCTGAAAATGCCTTCAAAAGTTAAAAAGTTTAAAAATCTTTGCTTTTGAATTTTAAGCACGGGCAATTTTTGAAACGTACTTTAATGTTGTGTTGAAATAATGTTCAGGAATGATGGAAGAATTTTTCTAACGAAATTCATTAAAATCCATACAACCGGTTTTTTTTTTGGTTTTTTTAAATAAATGCGGAAACTTAATGAACACCCCTCGTACATTTTATCCAAAAAAAAATTAATCAGGGAATGAGATAATGATGCGCCCAATCAATTTGTTAATATTGCATAGGCCTATATGAAACTGTTTTTGGTGTTGGCGAAATTCTAAACCTTGGTATTTTAACACTTACAGTACGTACTTTGCTCGAAATTGGGAATGCTTGATGTATGGTGATGAGGCTATACAGCTTGTAAAAATGGCCAACTTTCACTTTATTATACATGTACTGGTAATTTCTCTTCTAAATGTCCCCGTTTATTTATTAAAATTGGTTGAAATAGGTTCAAACTCTCTCCATTTTAAAATTCAATGGGAGAATATTTTTGTTTCCAACAATTTGAATAGATAAGCTGGGAATTTAGAAGAAAACAAACGAAACAACGACCTGGCAAAAATATCAAGGATGACGGAATAATATTCAATTTTCGAAAAATTAATTTTTGGCCCAAACGTTATGTCATGTTGCGCTATAGGTGATACCGACAAATTACCGATCCTCAAAAAATGGTAAACATTTTGAAAAATTGTCTTCAGTAAATGTTGAATATTGTGGAAATTTGTACTCTGAAAAAGTTGAACATTTTCTAATTTGTCCTCGTTAGAGGTGACATTTTTTTGCAAATTTGTACTCGGAAAATTCGGAAACAATTTTGCAATCTTGTCCCCGAACAATTCTAAACATTTTGAAAAATTGTCCTCTGCAAATGTTAAAAATTGTGCAAATTTGTGCTGGGAAAAGGTGTAAAATTTTCAAATTTTTCATCGGAAGAGGAGGGTCATCTTTGAAGCAACAATTAATGCGGCGTTTCATTCACAAAACCTTAATTGCGACCACGTGTCAGTCACGCTTTCACATGTTCACACATGAGGCGAAGCGTTCAAATATTTGTTTGATTCAGTTTTTTTTGCATAGTGTTCTGATTTTAAACTCGCGCACATTCAGATGGATGAAAAGCTAACTGAAATCCGTTATTAATGACCGAATAGCATTAAACTATCGATTTTAGGAACATATAACGCGCAACCCTGTTAGCAGCAAGTTATTTCTGATAGCGTTGCTAGCTTTCCAGATTAGGGCGGCCCTGTTTAATTGTCGAGTAGAAAAATTGCAGATTGGCAAACGCACAGACGATAAGCCAAAACAAACACCGATTCGCAGGAATTGATATTCAGTTGGAATGTTTCATTTATGTTTGCATTCGTGCAAATTGCTTCCAAAATTAAAGAGAAAAAAACTCGATTATGGAGCAGGAAAGATCCAGGCTGCTATTTCGGGAATAAACCGTTAATTGCAGCCGAGGAGAATTATTTGCTTATTATCTGGAAATTAGGCCAGGTTGCTGAGGAATTTTTCCCAAGTTTCACTTTCGGTTTTGCCAGGGCGAAACGAGCAATCGACTGCTATCGTATTTCCGGGGTTTGAGCTCAAGCAGTTCGGTTCTACGAACTTAAAACTGGTCGGGCCAATTGAGCCCCCCTCCCCTCACCTTGCAAGAAGCGTGTTATTTTGTTGTCAGTAAAACAGCATGATGGTAAACTGCAAACAGCGAGTGGGAGTATTTCGACAAAAGACGAAGTTTGTTTGTATTTAAAATTGAAATTCGACTGAATAACATTGTTATTTGTATACTTATGATAGCAATGGTTAGAAGTGACACAACTAAAAAATATTCAATTACTGGTTTACGGCGGTATTCAGTCTGGCAAAATGAGCTCATTTACTCTGACAAAACGACACATCTTAACCACAGTATTTGCAATACCAGTATGCTCACTCGACATTTTTTTAGGTGGCTTTGTGTTCGCAGCGCCACCTGAATTCCCTCATTATTATTGAAATGATTATGAAGCCACGCCCATATCAAACCGTGAAACCAAATATCCGTATATAGATACACTGTACGTTAAATACTAAGCCAATGAACACTACTTATAGCAAGATGACCAAAAAATTACGTCGTTTTCTGACGTGTTTTTTTGTTGGTTATTTTTCCAAAAAAAAAAAATGACGTCATTTACTGCCGTTTTTTTGTTGGTTATTTTTCCTAAAAAAATGACGTCATTTTCTGACGAGTTTCTGAGTGATCATTACATGTATTTGGAGGAAAAATGACGTCATTTTTTTGGTCAGTTTGCTACGTGGGTAGTGTAATACCCTGTGGGTATCTTTACTAAAAATAACGGTCGATTGACACTTGACTATGATTCGTTTACAAACGATGGGCGAATTTCTAATGACGAACAGCAGGGCGGCGTTGCGGTGTTTTAGTCACCAAAACATCAAAGGAGCCGACACGGAGCTAGCATACTGGTATTATTCTGTTTGGGCTAAATGTCGTTATTGTCACTCCATTTTATCAGTAAAACTTGCTTTATACAGTACAGTGTATATACAGTACATGTATTATACCTCAAAACGAAAAAAATATCGAGATGTGTCACTTCTGAAGCGGCTTCTGTGCAACTGTATATCGTTGCACTGACGTTTTTCAGGAACAATAGACCTAAAACAGTGCTGTCAGATAGAAAAGTTCAGTTTTATAAACCCTTAAAACATAGGAGCATTGTGTCGCCCTTCTACATGTATATAACAGAGGTAGGCCTACTCAGAAAGATTTACGACTCGCACTTTGGCAGTCGTGAAGTTCCTTACGGCCGGTGTTTTATACAATGCTCCGTTATTTACCGATTCGTGTTGTATAATTTATGCAGTTCCCTTTACGACGATTTTATTACCACATTTCTCATTTCGTACACCGAAAGCGGATTAACTTCGGCCAACAAGAAAAAACTCCAATCTTTTATCACATTCAGCTGTTTTTATCCTCTTGTAGAATATGGTATACCACAATTTTCTAACTTGATATACTGTAGAACATAAAATTACGAATACTTTCAAAACTTGAAGAGCCTTGAAAAACCGGAAAAGACAAGGAGATAGTTCTCCATCTTAACCTCCATCGCACCTCTGTTTCAGAAGTGACAATTAAAAACAATTCATTGTTGAAATAGAGCCGAAACCATCAGGAACTTTTGACCCCAAACATGTAGTTTTTACAACTTGTAGCCTACATAATTTTGTAAAAATTTTCTGCTAGTCCGCGAAAAGCTCGAATGTCCCCTCGGTTTCTGATTATTTTTAACAAGTTTTCATTTAATATTATTAGATTTTGAAACTATATAAATAATCAGTGTTCTCTAATTCTCTAAACCTGGAAAACCTGGAAATGGCAGGGAAGAGATTTATTTTGAAAAAGTCAGGAAAATGCAACGTATTAATGTTGTCGCAATCCAAAATTAATGCTTCTAAGTGGTTAGCTCAGGACCCATTTGCAAACTTTTTAACATTTTCCCTGTACAAATTTTCAACAGTTTTCGAGGACAAGCTTGCTCAATTTTCCGCGTTTTCCCAATTTACAAATTTGCTCGATTCCAAACTTTTCCAAGCACAAATTTTAAAAATATTCAACTATTTTCGAGGACAGATTCCAATCTTTTATGAGGACATTTTGCGAAGACAAACTTGTAAAATTTTCAAGATTTTGCGATACGCTAATTTTGTAAAATTTTCAAACTTTTCCTATATATGTTAATTTTGAACATTTTTCCAAATTATCATTAATAAATTTTGCAAAATATTAAATATTTTGCTGTGGCGATTTTGCAAAATCGTGGTCAGGGAAATTTGCTTAAAAATCTGGAAAAGTCAGGGAACTTGAACCCTGTTAATGGGTTGTACATTTCGCAGACCTTAACAGTCTGCGAACTATTTTGCTAGTTTTACCAGTCCGCAGAGGTAAAAAGATTTGGAAAAACGATATGGAGATCTCATTTCGCTCTTAAACCGGAAAGAGAATTTTTGAGTTGTGTCACTTTTGCTGCAGCGGGGTGTGTTTAATATAATACGCAAGGCCAATTAAACTGTCCCATGCATTGCCATATATAGGCCTACCTGTACATGAACATTTTGTCATAACTCGATTGAATTAAGTTAGGAAAGTTCGTTACACCAGCCCAAAACGTGCTCGAAATGCCTCCTTGAACTCTTTATCTCGGACTTTGACAAGTACCCTAGCTGCACGACCTCACGACAGCTATTACATCATTTTAGATATTAATACCTCCTCGGCAGCACGACAATTACGCATAAAACACGGACATCCGAGGCAACTTGACCTCCTCTACCGCCATTTTTACTAAAAAAAAACCTCGTCGTTTACGAGTTACAAATTGCGAAATGTCATTTCTGCTGTCTACTCGTTGCGTTCAACCTTTGGGAATTCCAATTCCCAATCGAAGTAAAGGAAGCGAATGCATTGATGGATTCAAAAGGTATTTAATATGATCAG
>JAQGBX010005553.1:0-13516 GCA_034698745.1 Megaphyllum sjaelandicum
ATCGTTATCGCCGGTTTAACATCAAAGGTGCTGACACGAAGTGACTGTGTGGTGGTATCAATTTGAACAATCGAACCGGAAATCGTCGCATGAGCTCGTTAAAACTCGTTTTCGTTTCAAGATGGCCGAATATAGGCGGGTGGGTCTGGCTTCAACAGGTATGATCTTGAAAGTTCAATTTTTAATTGATAATTTTAACTCAACTAATTGAATAAAGCGCGATGGGAAGTACAACGGAAGGCTTTGATAGCCTGGGGTTAATTCATTTCAATATGAAATAACGGCAAATAAACCTAGACAATCACAATATTAATTTTGACTATAGTGTAGATTTTATTGGCATTATTCCAAAAGTTGACGTATTTGCTGTTCATAAATGTTCCAGGAATACTTTCAGCAATATGTATATTGAATGAAAATTAAATGTCCTAATTGAGAGATTATAATATACAAAAGTGTCATATTATATACTGTCCTTGTGCCAATTTCCACCTTTAATATTCCTTTATAAACATCGTTAATTTACTGATCATATGAAATTAATTCATCAGTTTAAAAGAGTCTATGAGCTGTCGCCTAAGCGTAATAATAATAATAGTCAAATATATTAGCAACAGTTGATAATCAAGTGCTGATTATCAAGGCATTTTATGCTGGATCAATAATTATAGATACATAGACAAATGTATACTGCGCAATGGAATGGCTAGAATTATATAACTTTGGTAATGTGGCTTTTGTACTGAATATTTAGATGTTGACACACCCAATGAAATTGCTGTCTCATGATTACATCTGACAAAAGCGTTCCGTATACACTATCTGAAATTCAGATATGCTGGAAACGCCATTCCCTTTGTTAATTTCCAGTTTCATAAACTTTCTTGAATTTGTCAACAATCCTTAAAAAAATGTAGCCAATTCCATTTTGTGGATACTGACTTATGGGAATGTGCTGTGAAGCAGTATTCATGGGGTCACAAGGTAAACTTCTCTAAAAGATAATATAATGAGCTTAGCCTTCTGAGTTGGCCACACTCATGGCAAATGTTATTTTTGGACAAGAATACCATGCATGCACCAAGCAATTTTTATCAATAAGGTGGTACAGTGTATAGATTCTCATGAATTTTGCTTTCAGGCTTTGAAACATCATCTACCCAAATGACACAGCAGCTTCCAACTTCACAAAAGCCAAATGTTCCATCCAGGTATGTGAAATCTTAAACTCAAGTACATTCATTTATCATATTAGTAGGTTAATAAACCAAGACTATCCACAAATCAATTTCAGACCTGTGCCTATTAAAACGAATTCTGTGCCTTCTAAAGGTTAGTTACTATACTATAACTATACATAGACGTTTATCTTTAAAATAAATAGACCTTATGCAGATTTCATAATCATTCTGCTATCACATGGCAGTCAATGATTTGATGAAAAATCACGTGATATTGGCTCATACATACAGTGTAACTGAATAAGCCCTATTATAAACTATTGTTTTTCTACTAGATCAGAACAACAAGCCTCCAAGTACCTTTTTCAAAAAGCTGACCATTACTAACAAAAAGTTTGTAATACTGGTATCTTATCACTATTTAACTTGTGGAGAAGCCAAATGAATAATAGTTGTTACATTATTAGAAGTTCTAGGCAGCACCAAGAAAACCGACACAAATCTGAGGCCAACAATAGAAAAACAACATTGTTCTATAAATTTAATGAGGTATGAATTGGAAATTAAGGGTCCAATATGTATATGTGTAATAAAATGGAGATACCACATAATTAATGTCTTAAATACATATTTAGCCAAAACCAAATGTTCAAGCACATTCAAGGCCGACAATCATTCGTTCACAATATAAAAAAAAGGCACCCCCACCAAGGCCACGTATGTAGTCATTTTAAATGGTAATTAGCTTTATAAAAAGAGTCAAGCAATAATGTCATTGTCTTCTATATGCAGCACCACCAAAATTAAATGGGGCACCTACAAATATTGGTGTAAGAGTAAGTTGTCAGTTTAGCAACGTTCAATTTATTAGTCCCATTTCTATTAGTGAAGATGTATTGCACTTGTTCAATTGGTAAATTATAATGTCAAATTTTCTTAATATATCCAATTTTTTCCCATAAATAGTGCCCCCCATCTTATGATGAAGTTGTTCGAGCAGATCTTGATGCATTCATGGGAGAAATGAATACTCCTCGAAATGTACCAGATATTCCTATCCGCCCTCGTCCACCAATACCATCTTCAGCTCGTGGCACAAGCATGCCTCCCCTACCACCACCGAAAACCCAAAACCGAGAACTGCACAGACCACTTTCTAGGCTTTATCCATTGCCAGATAAAAATGAACCTGCTCTTATAGATTTTGACTGTTTACCAGTTGCTTTGCCCAAACAATTTACGCCTACCATGGCTCAACAAGAAAGCCAAAGCCTTATAGATTTAGATAAAATATTTTCTTGTAATGATGGAATAACACCTGATACATCATCCCATAACCAACTGTCCAATATGAGCCAATCATTTAGTGCCACACACAATTACAATGCCCCAGGCCCTTCAAAGGGAGAAGACTGGTTGCAATTGTGCCTTCAAAATACAGTAAATAGAAATATGCCGGCAACTGATTATTTGCTTGACTATCAACATCCTGAATATTCTAGCAACATATCAAGGTATTACCAACAATCTAATACAGTACAGTCGAACTCTAATAAGTGAAAACAAACCCCCAGCAAGGAAAAGTATTGCATATAACCGGCTCTTCATTTATGCTGAATTTGCATAGATGCGCTTATTTTAGCTCAGAACAATCAAGTATGTGGTTGCTTAATCTCTTATGAAAACTCAATTTTTAAATTATTTGAACAATGCAACAAGCTGAATATATTTTTCAACACCAGGATCGTATCAAGAAGCTACTGCTATAGAATTTATTAGCTCTTTTTGATGCTAACATTACTTGTTCCTCTCATAAAGAAGTTTTGTTAGATATAATATAAAGATACTATCGTTCTCCCCCCCATCCCTCTTAAAAAATAATTGGGAGGTCCGTACTCCAACTAATTTGGGGAAATTCCGTTCCCCAGAAGAAGATACAGTGAAATGAATACACTGTATGGTAAAATTAAGCTCGTATGTACAAGATTAGTTCGTAACTCTGAGAGAAAATTCGCCTTTGATTTATGGAATACTTTGCAATAGTTTGTGAAAACATTTTCATAAATGGAAGGCGTAAAAACGCGAGTCTGCGTTAGATAACTTTCACGAGCAGATGATGCGGTCTTGCCCCACCCAGATCAGAAAAAGTGGGGTACTTCCAGGCATATGGTGTTAAGGTATACAATTACAAAAATGATTGTCTATGCTGTAGATACATTGCACGTGCAGGCAGCAGGCGCATTCAATTCATTTAAGCAGTTTTCACTTAAACAAAGCATGATAAGGCAAAAGTTCAGGAGTTCAACATTTGTTTCAACTATCAGTTTTTTTATTTAAGTGGGTTTCACTTATCAGAGTTTAACTGTACTTGGACCTACTCATGTATAGTAGACAAAGTCCATCTTTCTTTTTTTAACATTATTGTTCTTCATAGGAGTCCGTCATCACCAACTCCAGCTTTACCTCCTCGGCCATCAATCACCAATGGGGTTATGTCCTCAACTTTTCCATTTACTGATCATAAATGCACAGTCCAGAGTCCCTCTCCACCCTGTGCACCACCACCACCTGTACCTCCATTTCCCAGCGTGTTTCAAAGTACCCCAGCATTTACTACCGAATTTGATGGTCCACCATTGCCACCTCGCCCTAAGCAATTTGAGGTATGATCACTCCGTGAATAAATTAAGCATGCCACAGTTCAGTGACTTGGAGGAAATGAGATAGGATCACATTGATTGTATTCCGTATTATTCAGATACCCACAGGGTGGCACAATAGTGCCCATTGGCTCAGAATATAGCAAGCAGTCTGTCGATAGTGATAGTCAAAGAATTATATGGGCAGTGCAATATGAACCAAACAATATATGACTCAATAGGATGTCTAAATTACTGTCATCATGTGGCACTGCGAGCTCATCGCTTGGTAAAAGTGGGCAGTCACCATACTGACCTTTCGTATATTGGGCTATAGACCAGAGTGTGCGAACCTTTTCCAGAAAAGCAGCTGCCATTTGTTTGTGTCTATTTAGAAGATAAAGGGAAATTAAATAATTTTATGTTTATCCATTTCTTCAAGTGAAGTTTTTTTTATAAATTATTCACCTGACATTGATCCAAAGAAAATTATTGCTCACGAATGTACATTGCTTTTGCATTTTAGACATCACCCCATGCTATTGCCCTTTATGATTACACAGCAATGCAAAGCGACGAATTGTCTTTTAAGGTAGATAATAAAATCTAAATGTTTTAACCTTGAAATTGGCATAGTTTTAATTCATGTATTTAATTATTCAGGCAAACGAGTTAATCACGCTTGTTCATTATGTTTCTGACGAATGGATGCTAGGCTTTACTGACAACCAGGAGGGAATTTTTCCAACAAACTTTGTTAAAGTTATGGTACCACTACCTAGCAATCTGGAGGTAATGTGTAATATATGCAACATACTGATGTTGAAACCGCTTAATTTATAATAAACTGATGACTTCCACTTTCATAACAACATGTAGAAAACTGTAACAGTTATGGGTCCTTGTTGTGAGGCATTATATGATTTTGTTGGTGAAAATGACACAGAGTTGACATTCTCCACTGGTGACATTATTGCCTTGGAAGGCAGGGAAAATGATGATTGGTATAATGGAACCTTTAATGGGCAAAGCGGAACATTTCCAGCAACTTTTGTTCAAATAATTAAGGATTTGCCGATCAATGGACAAACTATTACTGGAAGTTCTCTGCCTGCTGCAGCTGTAAGATATCATTATAGACTCTTATTAATCCTAACATTATGAAATTAGTTTAATTTTTTTTTTAAATTTTATTTCTAGAATAATAAATGCATTGCCCTCTACGACTTCAATGGTGAGATGGGTGAACTATCTTTTCACGAAGGAGATTCAATCATTATTACTGGTATTGTTAGTGCTGATTGGATGATGGGCAAGCTAGAGCATGGAACTGAAGAAGGGAGGTTTCCCAAAACCTTTGTACAACAAGTTTACAATTAGTCACAGTTGAACTTAAATGAAGTTACCATTGTAACTGCAGATTCAACATAATTTATTTGGCATATCATGTAGTGGTGATGTCTATTTAAAATCTTACAAAAATATGCATCACTTACTAGGCAGTATACTTAAGTGCTGATATTAAGTTGTAAATATTAAAATATTAAAACTAACTTTCAAGTTGATTTGAAGTGAAGTGAGTCATAAAATATAACACAAGATTCTTTGGCTTCTTATTCAATCTTCAACAGATTAAAACTGTCTGAAATTATTAGGGACTAAAAAAAACAAAAAAACTAATTATTCACATTTTGATAACAATGATACCACTATTGAAGAATTTTCATATCAATGTACTTTTAACATCAGTGTAAATACACTAAGAGCAACATGAAATTCACTAGTTTTCTTTCTAATTTTCAACCACACCTCGATTTTTTTGGTTCAAGCTGAACTCTTTAAAGTTGGATTAAAATTTAAGATGACTGAAAAGGTAATTTTTACTTGTTTAAGAATTATTTTGACAAGACAGGTAAATGAACATTTGTAATTAAGTCTATTTTGAAATTCAATTTTAACTTGAATTCATACTTTTGATGGAAATTATTGAGAACTAAATCTAAACGTGTCCCAATCTGCAACTTTGAATACTAAGTAGTTACATATTCATTTGTAACTGCACCTGTCATATACATTACACACACATAATGAAATTAAACTTATAGAATCGGGTATAGATAGCCTCTACCATTTTTAATTGCATGTATTGATAAATAAATGCAAAACTGACAAGTACCACTAATAATCAGTAATAGTACTTACATTCCCTTAATGATGTATAATTTTCTTTATTGGGATGTTGGAATGCTTTGGATGGGTCAAATTTCCGTGCACTACCAGGAATGCTGCCATCATCACGGCGTTGTAATTGTTTTTTCAGCTTCATATTTTCAGATGCCAACTTTGTTTTCTCCTACACATTGAGCACCACAAAAATAGTGTTAATGTGATTAAATCAAATCTTATAAATTCATTTAATTTCACAGACACGTTGAACTCACATCTTTAAGTGACAGGATTTCCTCTTTCAATCTGCAGACATGCTGAATTTTTTGTTTATGATTTTGATGGCCCAACAATGTGACGTACTGCTTACTTAGTTTTTGGAAATCGCTTAAGGTTTCATTTGTCTTACTCATCATCATGTTTCGCTCCACTTCAAACGCATCTAGTTGTTCCTTATTGGGGCAATAATATACATTTCAATAACAGCTAATCTAATGCATTAACTTGTATCCATAAAGAAACAAAGGTTACTTACTTGAAACGGAGCTACCTTTGCTTGAAGATCCACAAACTGCGACTTCCAACTGCAAAGAAAAGGTAAATGGTAATTGCAGTAATTTGAATAAAAACAATTGGGTGTTAGATCAAAACAATTTTGTAGTCTTGACAGAAAGACATACCTCAATGATTCTTTTTTCAACTGTTCTATGTGTTGCAAAAGTAGTTGTGCCCGGTTTTCATATTCATTTGTCAACGCCTGTAGCATTTCTTCATTCTGTTGCCCCTCAGTTTCTTTAAGCTGTTTATTCCTAGAACACCACAGTAATCATTAGTTCACAAGTTCAAAACGATAATGTTTAGTCAATGAATAAGATTATGTTATTACTAAATGATAAAACCTTTCACTTTCAAACTGGTGCTTTTGAGTTTCCCGAAGCACTCTTGAAAAGAAGTAAAATTAGTCGTTTTATTACATTTGATTCTGAGTAAGTGGAAGTGTCCCACTACTTACCTTACGTACTCTTGTTCTTTTAATTTTGCATCTTCCTCAACAATGTCTAGCGCCCGCATTAATTTTTTTTCCCTGTCAGTAAGCCACTGCGTCTGTGCAGATTGCCTACCATGTCAATAACATGAAAGGATAAATATTTAGAAGCAACATTTAACACTGGAGTTTTCCAACAACTGACTACTGGAGTTGCATGACAAGTTATTTGGAGTGATTGGGTAAAGGTTTTTACAGAGTGGCCTACAACTGCTTCGTAAACCCTTCCCATTTGCATGAACTTTGGACCAATATATGGCTGCCGAAACAACTCCAAGGATGCGGGATATGGTCATGGTTGATCATGAGGAACTACAAAAATCACAACAGGGTAGCAGACTGGGGCACACTAACAAAATGCAAAGCTAGCATCTAGCCAAACTTGCTCAGTATATTTAAATTACAAAATTATAAATCAGTCGAGATTAGAAAAACCTGAATGAACAGTTTAGGAAAAGGCAAAGCCAATCGCAGGTTTCTTATTTGAATTATCCCAACATTCGCCTAAAAGAACCACAATTAAAATAGCCAACTCGGGAATTGAATCAGGGTGAACCGAATGTAAGGCTAGAATGTTTAACCACTCAACTTATTTACCTTATTCGTGGATTCTTTTGAGACACCTTGTACAACTACAAGCTAAAGAATAAGATAAAATTTATAATTTGAAACCGCTTACGTTTCAACTTCATTTTCCAGTTGTTTTACACGATTTTTGAGTTCATCTTTTTCTGATTCAATTTCCTGAATTATTTGTTGCTGTCCCTTACATGTCTCGTACAAGGAATCTAACTCTGCAGCAGTTTTATTAAGATCTAAAAACCAAATCAATTAAAAATTATTCAACAACCCATACCTTTGAATTTGCAAATAACAAAATGCCTACCTTCGATGATGGAGTTGTCACTGTTGTTGCTGATCAAATGATGGTTAGTTTCAATCACATTTTTAAGCTCAGCAATATCTTCATAACGAAGTTCCAGCGATTCTTTCAGAATTTTGCATTCTTGATTGACAAGATTAATAGTCTCATCTTTAACCGTCAACTCATTTTTAAGAGCATCCATTGCTACATTCAATGAATCAAAGTCTAAGCTCTGTTTAAATATAATTTGATTTTTATCTTCAATACAACTGTTAAGTGCATTCACTTCAGATCGTAAGGTGAAGATTTGAGATTCTGAATGGCCAAGATCCAGTTTTAACTTGTGCAGTTCCTCAGTTGTGCAATTTAATTTTTCTTTGAGACTGCTAGACAGATTTTTAAATTCAAACGCTTGTTGAAGATCTTTTTCAAACTTTTCAGTGGTATATTTCATTCTACTAATAGTTGCCTCTTTGACTTCTATGTCTTTTGCAAGTGATTCAATTTGAATTTGTGATGTCAACAAATTATCACGTAATTCGGCTTCAGTTTTCTGTTTTTCAGCAAAACTGCTACTCAGTAAATCTACTTCTACTTGAAGATCAGCCACCTGAGATTTACTACTTTCTAAAAGTAAAGTCAAATTGTTCATTTCTTGAAATGCATGGGACAATTCCTCTTGGTGCTCATTATTCGATTCCAAAAGCATGCTTTCTGTTTCATGTTTTTCCTTTAAAACTTGTTCTAGGTGGTCTGACAAACTGGAAAGCTCAATTTCCATTTCATGTTGTACAGTGGACATACTGTGATGGCTTTCATCAATCTGCTTTTCTAAGCTTTGGCACATGTCTTCAAGCATAGTTTTCTGTTCTTCCATGGCTCCCATGTTGACTTTTAAGTTGCAGCATTTTTCATCAGCTTCCTTCAACTTTTCATTCAAAGTTTTCACTTTGCTGACCTCTTTACTTAATTTTCGCTTTAGTTCAACGCATTTGTCTTGTTCTGAAGTCAGAGCCTCAGTTGCATTGAATAATTGCCTAGACAAGTTGCGAAATTCCATTTCAATATTGTTTTTTTCTTCGTACAATTCTGAAAACATGGTTTGCATGGTTTCACATTCTGCATTTAACATATCTACTGTTTCACTCTTTTGTCTGATTTCTTTCTTGGTCTCTTCGTGCAACTTTAAGTGGTTTGCACACTTAGTTTCCAAATCATTTATTTGTTCTTCTAAGATTTTATTGGAATCCTCCAGTGTATTCGTTTTGATTTCACTGTTTGTGAATTTTAATTTATAATCATTAATTGCACTTTTGAACTCATTGGCTTCAACTTCTTTGTTTGCCAAGACTGATTCAAGTTCTGTATTTTCTTGTAGCACCTTGTTCACATTATCATTAGCAAAAGCTAAATTCGTCTTGAAATCATTAACTTGCAATTCCAGAGTAGATTGTTTTGACAGTAATTTACTTATTTCAGTGGCCATACTTTCATTTTCATTTCTTAAATTTGCCATTTCTTCTTTCATGGTGCGTTTTTCAGCAGCAGTTACATCTTTCAAGGATGCCAATAACGAATTGGAAGACTGCAGTGCAGTTTCCAATTCCAGTTTTTCCAGCTTTGCCTTCTCAAATTTATCTTCCAAATCAGAAAACTGTAGTGAATGCATCTTGTTTAAATCTATTAGCTTGTTTTTCGACTCTATTTGAAGTTTGAGTTGTTCAGTTAAATCTTCAATTTGGGTTAAATGAGCGAGAATGTCAAGTTTCAGTCTTGCAATTTCCCCTTCTTTTACGCTGCATTCACTCCCAACTTTGATGATTTCATCATTAAGCTCATTAACTGTTTTACAATTATCAGATTTTTGCAGTTTTATTTCAGCTTGCAGTTCTTTGGAAAGACACTAAAAATTTCCAAAAATTTAATTTAAAACATGAATTTGAAAAGATGATTTTTACAATGGCATTCTATTATAGCTTACTTGTTCTCTCTCCAAACTGGATTGCAATTCTGGTAGCTGATGACGCAGATCTACCAGTTCCTGTTCATTAACTTCATAAGAAAGTTTAGCCACCAGAATTTCAGCCTCCAATTTATCCACACGCATCAAATAATCAGTTTCTCTACAATCTAAAAGTTAATATTAAAAGATAAGAAACTGTGTATTATTTAACAAATTCAAAAACGAATCTACTTACTAAGTTCTTCTTGCAGACACTTGCATTTTTCTGTCATGGACTGAAGCTGGTGTTGCACGCTAATTTTTTGAAGAAAATGTAAATAAAAATTCGCACAGATATCAAAATGAGTTAAATTTTAAACAACTAACATAAGAACTAGCATTTCATTTATAATTGTTACAAACCTTTTTAAATCATTAGCAGCTTCATTCAATAAACTTATCTTCTTATCAGCATTGAGCAAGCTTTGTTCTTTTTTTGCCAATTGTGAATTTACATCCATCAACTCTTGTTTAATTTCTCTAAAAATAAATAAAATTGAAATCACTTATATTGTTAAATAATAGGATGCATACATTAACCTAGAAACAGATGACAGACATTTAATTATGCTCATGAATAAATAGTAAAGAATGTCTTAATTAAAAATCAATATCGTACTTGATGGTCTGCTTATCAATTGATTGTTGTGCTTCAAGGTCATTAACACAATCTTTCAGAATCGTCACTCTGCCAACCAGAACGTCTCTGAAAATATTAAAATTCAGGTATACACATAAAAAAATACTTTAGTATAACAAAAATTATTACCTGTATTCTTGAAGAGCCCTTGAACAATCTTCTGTGACATTCAGCTTTTGATAAGCATTATCAAGTTCAGTAGATAAAATCTTTTCTTGGCTTTGTCGTCTATTAGCTTGTTCTTCAATTTGTCTTTGTAGAGACAAATTTTCTTTTCTTAAGTCTTCCACTATTTGGTCAATTTGCTGCTTCTTGATTTCATGATCTTGACAAGATTCTTTAAGGCTTTCACTGAGTAGTTCTTTCTGTTGAGTCAAGTCTCTTATCATGTCTAAAGTGAAAGAAAATACTAAAATTAATCAAAATGGCTGAAACTGCAATGTGCATCTTTCTATAAAAAAATTCCGTACACCTGATTGAATATAATTAACATAACACCAGAAATACAGATACTTGCTGAAACCATGCTGATCTTTTGGATTGTTTTAACAAAATTAAGATATTTCTAAATTGTATATTTAAATATTTAATAAACGACCTTAAAATATAAAAACGTTTTGTCAATTAACTAGCCTTTGCAAACATCTTAATTAACAAAAGAATTAAAAATTTGAGCAAGCATTTATAATTTTAACACCAGATTTTCCTTTTCTTTCTTTTATTGTAAGAGAAAATTCAACTGCTATAATATTTTCTTTCTCTGTGAATAGGTTTAAAACTTCTACGGAATTAAAACGATAAAACTCGACATGAGGTTTGACCCTTCTCTTATAAATTGTTGTTCCATAACAGTTGAACCTACTTTTAAAAAGTGCTACCTATAAACAAATGCACATATCGCATGTACTTTTTAGGTGATCAGGAACAGTTGCATCATCAGATTATCTGAAGTGGTATATCATGCAAACAAAATGTATACAAGCATTTAAGCAATAGCAACGTTTTTGTTTGCATGCTGCATGCATGCTCTGAAATTACATGAACCAATTGATATAAAAACCTACTTTCATAGTCTGCAATCTTGGTTTCCATGTGGTGAATTTGAGAAGACATCTCATCATTATTATCCACTAAAACAATGAAGTATTTAAAGTTCACATCTCAACGTGCTTGTAAAAACTACTTACTAAAGACTAAGACTACCTAAATTGTTCTTCTGTGCCTCTAACTCAACAATTTGATCTTTGGAGTGCTCCAATTCAATTTCCAAGTTTTTAATAGCCAAAATCATTTCATTATTCACTTTGTTTATCTCAATGTTTTTATCATTCAATTCCTGAGCACACTTCTCATGATCCTGCCTGAGAGAAGTTAATTCTTGTTTTAAATCCACGATGATGTGTTCCTTTTCAATTACAGCAGCTCTTAAGTTAGCCAACTCCACCCTAAGATCTTTAGTTTTGGACACTCCTTCCAAAGTATTCACCTATTAATAATTTGTATATTAAAGCATTTTGCAAATGCAGAATTTTATTAATTAGTATTTTTATTCGCTCTTCAAAACAGCGAAATATGCATATAGCATACAATTAAAATTATGGTTTTCTAAATTATTCATTGTAAAAATGACAAACTCATTAATTACATTTGAAATTAAGATTGCTATCTTAGAAAAAGCCTAAATACCTTCATCTTTAATATGTCATTTGCCCGTTGCAATTCTTTAATTTCCTTCTCAAATGTTGCTATGTTTGCCTGAAAGTGACTCCTTTCACGCATTACAGTCTGCAATTTTCCTTCCAATTTCTTCATTTCTTCTTCCTTCGATGATAGTTGCTTCAAAAGATTAGACCGCTCTTTCAACAAGCGTCGTATCTATAAAATCAATTGTATTTATATGCACTTGAAACATTTTATTCGTCACAAATTCTTTGCATTATTACCTCTTTTTCACATTCCTGGACTTTGGTGTATTCTGCATGCATCAATGTATTGCTTTGCCGATTGGGAAAGCATGGCTATGAAATTTCAAAATAAAAAAGATTAATTACCTAAAAACAGTATCGCTCTACCATGAAAACGTACGTGATTTAATATTTCATCGTTCTTAAAGGTAAAAAGTAAAAGCAACGCAGGTCATCATCAGCTACTTCTAAAATATAACATACCTTTTTGAAGTAAGTGGTTTTTTTGGCAGAGAATTCAATAGACGACGTAGAACTTTCCAATGATTCTTCAGAAACAACAATTTAAAATTTAATTTCGAAACTTATTTTTAAATAATCATGTATATAGCTTTAGTTTATTACCAGAGCCATGTCTGAATCTTTCCGACCTTAAGAATAACGTAGTTGTTGTCCCATCGTTTAGCTTTGGATCATAACTGCCAACTGGAGGGCCACATACTGAAAATGGGTGTCAAACAATATCACATTCCATCCAGAACCTATAACGACTGCATAATTAACGTATCAAAATATTTTTTGGAACCTTGAATGGTTTATATTTATTGAATTAGCGGGTATTTTTATGGCTTTTGATTTAATTGTTATCCAAATAAAAAGCAATGTTAAAAATGGAAAATTCATTTGCATCCAGACTTGTTGAGATACGTACAGTACATGCATGGTGTACGTCATTCCATGGCCTTCTTGCCCGTTGTTATATATCCACCACGTATATTCGTATACTGTGTTGTGACCCAGGAAAACTTACCATCAAACTCGTTAAATCTCTTCACTTTTGCTTTTGGAAAAGACATTTGCTGGAAGTTGAAATTTCTGCCTATTAAAAGGATTACAGCAAACTTAAACCCGGGGTCCCGGCAAATTTACACCACTCTCAACCAGTGTCTCAACGGAATAACCAAATTCAAACTTTTGTCAGCTTTTGGCTTGGCTTTTGTCACAGTGCTTTTGTGTAGGACTATCACGTGACTACCTTCCTATTGGCTATGCGTTGTGATGACGCGAGGACGG
>JAQGBX010005554.1:0-13515 GCA_034698745.1 Megaphyllum sjaelandicum
GCCTGGACGCCAGGCGAAAGTAATGGATGATTTGGCGGGAAGCGCCAAAATTGAAACGCGTGTTTGCTCGCAATTTAATCTATGGGAAAATTTTAATTTAACCAAGAATCCTAAATCAAAGGGAATAAGTCGATGATGTAAGTGTAATATAAATTTCTTTTTTTCGATGTTTTTCTAAAAACTGGACGTGTTTGAAATTTTGGTAATTAGTACAATTTGGAACTATTTGGAACTACCCTCATTTGCCTTCGGACTCCCACTTAATGCTGAGTTTTATCTATGTGCGAGCGTTTTTGTCAGCAAGTTTGAATTTCCATTTCTTACATCAAAACTATTAATCTGCTGGCAAATTAATTTTCAGGTAGTGCATCGGGTGCTCATTGGTCTTTTTTTTTTTTTTTTGCAGACTTTAGCCAAGGACATCAAATTGAAACCTGAAGAAATTAAGGCATTGGCTAAACAGATCAACGACACTATTGCGGGCCTTACTAACATTGATGGTATTTTGGCTGAGACAGCGGCAGACAGGAAAGCAGCGGAAGATCTAAAGAAACGAGCAGACAATGCCAAGTATGTATGAACAGCTTTTTCCTGTGTTTTTTACCGTTTTTCCATGGTACACTTTCTTTTCCAAATAGTTGTCATTTCCTGTTCGGTGCAACGTCCAATTGACCATAATTTGCATTAGGTTGTTTTCATACTTAAGTTTAGGTTATCGCTATTGATAGAGTAAAAGAAAATCACACTCAATAACAACACTTTACGCAATTTTCCAAGACAATTTCTCGATTTTCAATTTCCAGGGAAGATGCGGAGGATGTGTTCAATACGGCCAAGAAAGTAAATGCAGCCTTGGAAGATGCAAAAGAAGCTCAAGATAAGGCCAGGGCAGCCATCGACAAAGCCAACGAAGACATAACTGGTGCCGAAAATAGTCTGACGCAGGTAATGCATTTGTATCTTTGAAAATAACGGAATAACTTTACCCAATTTTTGACGTTGTTTTTTTTTCTCCTCTCCTTTGGGCTGTTGCAGATTGCCAGTGAGACTGCAGCTGGACAAGGTGTGGCCAACAAGTCAGTGGAGGATGTAGAAGATTTGAAAAATAAGCTTGCTGAACTGAGGAAAAAGTTCTCTGAAAACGAACTGCTCGTCAAATCTGCAGGCAACGAGGCTCGCGCTGCTGATCGTATGGCTGAGAGGACTGGAAAGGTATGGACTTCTCGTTAAAATGGAAGAGCTTGTCCAGAAATGAAATAGTTGCCATCTAGGTTATGTGGGTTATTTTTATTTTCCATATGCCACGGTTAAAATTGTTCCATTTATAACTTTCTATTGTTTACAGTTTAATTATTAGTTTAATTTTTTATTGGAATTTTTTTTTCTAAAATCCCCACTGCAGAAATTACAAACACATACATAACAGAGCCTTCGAAAAAGCTGAAGTATTAATTTAGAATAAAATTTTCTATTCTAATAAAACCTTTGATTTCCAGAATGCTGAGGATTTGGGGCGCAAGTATGCACAGGTTAATCTACAATTGGACAAAAAGGCCAATGCCAGCCAAGAAGCTAAAGACAAAGCCGAGGCCTTGAGGGAGCGAGCCGATGCACTTGCACAGAATGCCACTGATAAACTTGCGGAGCTCAAAGGTTGGAACGATGTTTTGTAATTTTTTTTTAATATTTTTTTATGTGATATCCCCAGATGTTCTGTTCTGGTAATTTGGTATTCCTAATGTGTTGTGCAAGTTCACAATTTTTCCAGAATTTGGCAGTATTTCCCCAAGTGGAATTTCGGAACTTTCGAACAATAATATTGTCTAAATTTTTAAAGGTGGATCTTTTTATAAATGTTAAACTGATTTTAGGTAGAATGATTGATGGGTTGACTTTTTTAACAAAAACATAATGAAATATTTATTAGAATAAAGTTTTGTCTTAATTTTATGTCATTGAATAGTTGTTAAAACTTGCAGCTAGCTTGCTGTAAAAATCCCACTTTTTTACGTACGTATTGAAAAATTTGAGTAAAAATTAACTGCATCTAGTTCATATTTTTCTAGTTAGTATTTTTGGTTATTTGCATAATACAGAAACATTTATGGCTATATTTTCTAAATTGTGCAGATAAGGTTTCAGAAGTTTATATATTTGCTTTATCATACTATTAAGGAGCCCAGTCTCAACTATGCACTTCTGTTTCAGAAATGGAGGATGAATACAATCAGCAAGAAATAAAATTAAGAGATCTGACCAAGGAACTTGATGCGCTGGCAGACAAAATGATGGAATACTCCAGACATATCGATGAGAAGCAAAAACATTATGCGGAATGCTCACCTTAGCGAGTGCAATCGTTTCCACGACTGATGGTGCTCCTTCAGTGCCAAATCTGACGGCAGTCATGTTTTTTCGAAGAATTACAGCGTTCTAAATGCGCTATTCGTATCCTTTAACTGTTGAACAAACTGACTATGGTCTCTAAAGTGCCTTGACTCTTGTACGAGTGATCTTGTCTTTTTTTACTAATCTTATCAATTGTGTCATGTATTCATTAATGTTATCGTCGACCAAAGAATTTTTGACGAAGATTTTCTTTTTGTTTTGGATAATGGCAGTTGTCTCGTACTCCTACTTATTTTTGCACTAATGCATCCTGCATTTAATCGGGATTACTCCTCTATCCGCCTTTATGTAACATCTATCCTATTTATTCCGAGTTTTTTTGTACTTAGGAATCCCCCCTCACCCATATTTGTAAATTCGTTGTCTCGGGATCTACGAACCATTTGGAAATAAACATGTTGAAATATATGCTGGAATTGTATAAGTTATGCATTATTGTTGAAGCGAGACCGAAATGTGAAGTTAGCCTCAAAAGGTGGGAAAACTGCAGTTATTTTGCCTTGCAAAAAGACGAATGCCTACTAGAAAACCGAAGTATTGTGGTTAATTTGCATGTTATTATGGAACTTAATTTCAATCTAAAAAATTTAAGTAGTACCGATGAATAAATTTTAGATCTACTCAATTTTATATCTGGTCTAGCTGATTGTTTGAAAACTATAGAATTGCTCTTGATAAGGTCCATGGGGGAAAACTCTGGCAACTAAAATGAATAAAAAAAATAATTCTTACTGCGGAACATTTAACAGGGGCAAGAAAAGACCATTTATTATTATTTATTCTAAAAAACTAAACCCTGGCGTGGATTCTAACCATGTTTTAAAAATGCCGCCTTGTGGAGCTTAAAGCTATCTTTAATAAATAGGCAAAGCCCCTGATTCAAATATGCAGTGTTGCAAAAGTCCATTCATTGCTTAGCATATACAGTAATGCATTTTTAACCTCAAACTCATTTTTCGCCGTTTTCAAAACGTTTTTGGGAATCCAGGTTTTGAGACGAATCGAATGAGCCCAAAATCAATCAATTTGGAGGGCATCATTTTTCCGGTCAAAATCGAAAAAAAGCAATGGCTTATATTGCCTTACCTTTTGTTGGTCAGAAAAAAAAGTCCGATTTTTTCGTCGAGGCGAATCGAATCCACATAGCGTTGAAAAAACGTCGGTAGACGAAAATTGATTTTAAAAACGTATTTTTTTCTTATTTTAAAGTCAATTTACGACACGGTTTACGCCGTTGTTAAGTTTATTTCGGAATACGGGCGTCGAGACCAATCGAAGAACTTTAATATCAGGGGAAAAAATCATATGCTCTAAATTTCTCGATTTTGGTCTCATTCGATTCATTTAGACGCATGGATTGCAAAAATAACGTTAAAAAAACGTCTTAAAACAATCTTAATGGTCGAAAATGCTTTGGAAGTTAAAAAAAAGTTACATTACCTGTTGAATACCGGCAGTTTGGGAGCCGTGCACATGTCTGATGTTTCAAAATTCAAACGTACCGCCTTATAAAGGGTAGGGCCATCCATAAAACTAGCAAAGCTCCTGAAAGCACTTCCACAGTATGGCATTTTTTTTAAAAAAGGATGTTCGATTACGGCGCTTTAACTAAAGACATATCTACTATTAATTGGTTACGTATAATGTGATCAATAGCGATTGCAGCGCCGCTCTTCTTCTTTCCAAGCTCCGTGTTCCTGGTTTCAAGATGTATTCCTGATCGAATGCTCACATTTTCGTTCCATTTCGTACGTTTTTTTTTCTTTTATTTTTGTTTTTAAAATTGTCCATTACGAGTTCTATTAAGAACACAATTCGTTGAGTAAATCAGTGATTCATCGCCAGCCTGGACGTCCCTAGTGTGCTCGTATACGACCCGAGAGTGGGTGGAATGTCGGGCGACCATAAGACGGTGATTCAGGGAAATCCTAGCCAATATGTTAAGCTTAATATTGGAGGAACTCTATTCTACACCACCATCGGCACTCTTACCAAGCACGATAACATGCTCAGAGCCATGTTCAGCGGCAGGATGGAAGTGCTCACCGATTCAGAAGGTACGCATTAAACATGACGTACGTTGGTCCATGGCAAGGAAGCTAGGGCCAAGTCCACGTACAGGGTGTCTTTTTTTCTTTTCAATGTGTAAGACGAATTTTTGTAATTGTATCAATCATCCATTGTATCGTGTCTCCTGTGGGATTCATTGCGATTAAGACGGGAAGCTCAATGCATTATTAGGCCTGTTTGAAAAATTTAATTTGTCTGGTAAATGCAAGTATGGTGGAGGGAATCTTTAAACGCAACCACCGAGGTGGTTCCAATCCACTTATGGAACTTTGAGCTCATTCGGATCCATTTTATTGGTCATTTCTTGCATGCCATTAGACGTTGGAACTCTCTTCCGATTAAAGGATAGCCTTAAGCTTCACAAAATTCAATTTTGCAATGATGTTTGGGGTCCACACTTACGTGGTGGTAACTACCGAATAATTTGGGTTGATGGATTACACCCCCCTACCACATGGCATTTATTTACTGATAGTAGGGTACTGAGTTGAATTGAATTTAACTTTCAGGTTAGGGATATTTCATTCTGATTTCCCGGCTAATCCATTCTTTTTTAACATTTTAGTGTTGTGTACTAGTGCCGACATCTGACACGTGGATCTTTTCTTTTTACATTAAATCTACTACACGCTTAAGGTCCACATGCTTCAAATTGTGTAATTTCACATTTGGATTTTGGGTAGGGTTTTCATGAAAAATGTTTTTGAAGAAAGTACTAAACATGGATAAAACTAGCTTGTGCGCTTTAATGCTTTTGCCTTTACACTCCAATGTGACATCGAGAAAGTCGCCGTTTTCCAACAGCTTTTTGAACATTTTAAATGTTTTTCTGGTTGATCAATTTTTCGTAAAACAACTGGGTGTCTATCTTCTACTACTTTAGTTAATGAGAAAATCTGTTAGAAACAACAGGGTTGCTACCATTATTAGACATCTAATTTCATTAAATCACCTTTTTAAAGAAAGGATACTCCTCTTCTGATGTTCTGAAAAGTGATGTTGATGACAATCAGCACAGGTAAAACTTAGGACATCAGGAGAGGAGTATCCTTTCTAAAACAATATGATTTTATGTTGTCTACCACAAAATGGACAAGTCTTCGACATACTAAAGGATCCATTTCATTGTCAGGTTGAACATAACCAACAGACAAGTCAATACCTAGAACAGGCCTTAAAAGGGTCAGTTCAGACAATAGTGTAAGCAAGCTATACATGGAAATAAATTTTTAATTAATGGTATAACTAAGGAAATTGCAAGACTATTGACCGCGGTTAACTGCATTAGAAAACGAAATTTATTTTTATCACTGGATGGCAGGGAGCCATAAGTAACAAAAAATACAATTATTTGGTAATGTGGGCAAGGGATTAAAAGTTCTATTTAGTGTAACTGATTTGGATTAAATGGAAATAGTCAATGCACTAAGGGTTGCTGCACACTTTTTTGTGCGGTGAGGCAGGAACGGCAAATGCACACAGCAGATAGAAACCTTAGCGCACTTTAGCACGCTGGTGCAACAAAAAAGGAGCAATTTTTATGTATGCTGGTGTCCCTGAGAAGAAAGTTAATTTGGCATGCTAAAATTTACTTTGCAAAATTTGGGTTAATTGGTTCGACGGAGGAGAGTAAAACCGTTGCATGCCGCAGATCTCCCCGAGATTTTGTGCGGCAAATTAGCCTCCGTCGGACACTGTTGAAGACAATCGATGAGTGAGCATTTACCACATTGAAAATACCCAGAAAATAGGGGACATTTGCTTGTTCATCTCTGTTCCGTCCCCACTGGGGGCTGCCGCCTTGTCGCGGTGGTGGGGCTTGTTTCCCCGTTGACCCCGAGGGCATTCTGTCGGTAACTTAGCAGCCAGGTCTCGGGCAAGGGAAGAGCCTTAGGCGGCAGTTCTAAGGCCGACAATTCCCCCCTTGTTGCTTCCTGGGGGACATTGTGCCCCCGTCCGACCTTCCTAGACTTGTGTTTTGTTGTGGGGACCTGGGCGCCCCCCCCCCTTTATCTTAACCCCAGAGGAAGGTCACCCCTGGTAAATATAAACCGGGCCGTGACAGTTACCGGTTCTAAGCCCTTATCTCTCTAGCCATGTTTTAAAAGTGATAGGGGTCTGGCTGTAAATGGGAGGGGCATTTACACCTATTGGTCAGTGTGTGCCTGCCTCAAGGGCAGCAGCCCTGCCCCAATAGGCTACTGATCGGCTCACACCTTGCTTTCCGACCTGAGCTAGTCTGGTTAGGGTGGGGAGATCTGTCCGAACCTCGGGGTGTTAAACTACTGACTCACTGACTCAACAATCAATATACCAGGTGGGGTCTCCAGTAATAAACGACCCCGAACCGCATCTCAGGATGCTTCCCTGCCCTGGGTTTCCCCTCAGGCAGGCCCTGGGGGTAGGGATGGCTTTTCTGAAGTGGCTGCCCGACCACCTGCCCCCATGTTCCTCACCGTTTGACGTGTGGATGGTGCCTCCTTTAAAAGGTGTCCCCCATACTTATCTACTGCTCCATTTCCAGCATCCTTAATTGCGATGATTTAACTGTGAAGAAGTTATGGGATGGCAGCTTGCTGCTCATCCTCTCCCACGGTTCCCACTCTCCCAAACTTCTGACCATATCAACCATGGGTTCCCATGCATTAAGTGTCACCGCCCACCCCTCCCTTAACAGCTCCCAAGGGGTGATCAGCTGCCCTGACCTCCTCTACACTACTCCTGAGGAACTTACTAAAGCCCTTCAGGCTCAACATGTCTCCTCAGTCCACTGTATCCTGTATAAGGTGTACGGGGTGCTCCAGGATACCGCAGCTGTTGTCCTTTAGTTTTCCCTCCCGCAGCTTCCCAAGCATGTTAAGGTCGGCTTCATCCAGCTTCCTGTAAGGCTTTATGTCCCCAACCCCATGCGCTGCTACATGTGCCAATGTTTTGGCTATGGAACATCCTCCTGCCACTCCTATGACCTCTTCGGCAAGTGTGGCCAGCCGGCACCAGAGTCCGACTGTTCCTCTGCCGTTTTCTGCATCAACTGTAAGAGGCAACATGCCGCCTGGTCTCGGCAATGCCCTAAATACCTTGCCAAAAAGCGTGTCCTCTAGTGAAAGGTCAGGGAGAACGTTTTTCCTTGCTGAGGCTCGCCGACTCATCCGACTGGCCCAACCGCCTGACCCTGGCCAGTCTTTTGCCCAGGTAGTTGGTCACAGTGTGCCCTCCGTGCCCTACTTCCCCAAAACAAACCATCTCTGTCCAGACTGAACCGCTGCCCCAGCATCCCCTACCGGACTCCCTTGTCTGTGCTGTGTGCTCCCGGCCATGTGGAGCTGGTGGCACCATCGGTCTTCCCTTCTTACTTTTTCGTTCTTCTTGCCACACCGAACATCCCGTTCACCAAACCCTCAGCTCACTTAACCTAAGTCTGAACTGCCCCTCACTTTCTTCCCGGCCATCCCCTCCCCTATCCCCCTACCACTTCCTTTGCCCAACCTCCTCCCAACCGATCCTGCTGGCTGGCAACTTGCCCGCTGCAGGAGATCCAAATCAACTTCTCAGTCTCTTGTCAAATCCCAGGACAGCCCATCTACCCCCTGGTCTCCCTCTTCTGCGTCCTCTTTTTCAGTGGACCCTATGTAGACAGAGGAGTGTGACCTGCGAGCCGTTGCCCTCGCCCTCCCCTTCTCGAAGAAACCGAGCATAAAAGAAAAATTAAAAGAGAAGACCAAGGAGAAGACTAAGCCTGCTGACAAGGAAAAGATGTCCAGTCAGCGGGACAGGTCCAAAGAACGGAAGAGGTCTGACTCCTCTACTGCGAACTAGCGCAACCATGGCAATCCTCCAGGGGAACTGCTGTGACCTACACTACGTGGGAACACTCCGGAACTCCGGGACCTCCTCGCCTCACGCCAGCCTGCCTGTGTCGCTCTCCAAGAGAATTTTCTTGCAGGGGACACTCGTTATAACCTTTGTGGTTACACTGCACTGCCGTGACAGGCTTGGCCCCTGCTCCCAATGCGGGGTTGCTATCCTTGTCCGTAACTTTTTCCCCTCTCCTGTCCCTCTTGCAACGGCTAGCCTCCAAGCTTCCCAAGCCACTTCTTCTCCTTGGTGATTTAAACGCGGACAAACCCTTATGGGGTAGTGCAAACTGCGACCAGCAGGTTGACCTAGTCGAGACCTTCCTTTCCCGCATAAACCTCGGCCTCCTTAACTCAGCTCCCCCTACCTACTTCAATGCTGCCGCTTGGTCATTCTCCTGTATTGACCGGTCTGTTTGCTTTCCCTCCCTCCTCCTACTCATGTCTTCGGCTTCTGATAAGGACCTGGATGGCAGTGACCAGTTCCCTCTCCATATCCTGGGTCCCCCCTGCCTGCCCCACCACCCGCAGCCCTTGATCAGGCGCGCTGGCATCAACTTTACTAAAGCCTCCCCCGCTGCGTATAACACCCTTTTTACCCCAGAGGAGCTGTGTGCAGCTTTGAACCACTATACAGGGTCCTCCACCAGTCCTGATGACAGTCTGTCTATTCTTGTCCGTCCAGGCTGAGGCACCCCGTAACGGCTAACTTAAGGTGTTTCCATGAAACTGGTGCCCAGCCTTGTCCATTGTTTCTTTAAGGCCTGCCCTTCGGGCTGCCTGCCCACTGTTTTTGTTATGTCTATGGGGACAGGTACTCCTGTTCCCGCGTGGGCGCTCAATGGCCTGTTGCCCCCTGTGCCCTTAAGCCACCATCACCAACCAACCAACCTATTTCAGGTTTCCCTCCCTTCCCCCGGTATGATCTCTTACAAGTGATCCCTACTATCCCTTTGTGCAGCCATGTGCAACGGCACGTGGCCTGGAATCGTGAAATCATTAGTATAGCGCGTGATATACGGCCAACAGATAACGTAATGTAGTGGTGTCACAAAGTTGTATTTGTGTGTTCGAAAAAAGCATGTTTGTAGCTGTAACAGGTGTGACATTTATATAAATACTATAAAAGAACACTCGTATACGATTGCAACGTCGTGTCATAATTTCAGAGCAATCGGTCAAGAACTTTCGGAAATTAGCGGTAACAAAGAGATCAAGATTTGCATTTCATTTATATAGATTTCGGCTGTATAATGTATTTTGTTCTATATTGACGTGCATGTATATGCATTCTTAATTAATTTCCGATTATAGTGATTTGCGTTATTTGATGTGAATATCAAATTTATAGCATCTTTACTAATTTACATAGGCGTATAGTTATTTTCAGATTGTATGGATCTATGAAACTACTTACAAAAGACTTTAGCCAAGGGTATGATCCGGCCACATTGACTCAGCAGTTTCGTTTACATCAAATGTATCTGATTGATCCATATACTCGCATGTATATAGTGAATATTATTTCCGTGATTGGAGGCCAAAATATTTAAGGGTAATATCATCATCATTTATACAAGAATTCGATAACCATCATCCAATAAAGAGTGTGATACTCGGACCAAGTATTAATTAACTAGGATGTGTATTTCTTGCTTTCATTAAATATCCCCTGATACATGCACGCGATTTCCTTCTTTGGTTACGATAACGATAGCCATAGAAAAAATATTACAAATTACCCGGAGCAATCTGGAAGATTTTTAGCAGCTCGGAAAACATGCAAATACAATTTGAAAATATTTAAGGAAATATTGTTTAACATGCATATTTAAAACTTTCTAGAAAGCATCCATAATTTGAAGGCTCGTATGTTTTATGTTTTTTATAATATGAATTAATAGGGTAAAAAGGATTTCCTGGCGATATTTCTGATGTAGGCCTATTTAAACAAAAGTTCAAACACGATTTCCTCAACTTCTGACTTTTTCAGGTTTTTAAACAAATTATCCTGACCAATGACAAACTAGTCAATTAGCCAGGTGTGCGCCTACCTTAAATATAGGCCTACATCCGATAACAAATTTTAAAACATTTAGATATTTTCGTAATACAAATAAACAAGATTTCCAACAGCTTTCGAGGACAAATTTTAAACATTTTTATCAATTTCTGAGGGTAAATTTGCATAAATTTACTGAGGACACATTTGCAAAATTTTCCACGTTTTCCGAGTACAGAATTGCAAACTTTTCGGAAGTTTTCCGAGTACAAATTTAAAAAAAAATCTGCAGCTTTTCATTAGAAAAATTAAAATTTATTAATTTTATTAATTTTATTAATTTTAAATTTATTAATTTTTCTTCAAACATTTCTAACGTTTTTTCAATCATCAATGTTGTATAGTGTAGAACAAGTTACACACATCCTTAGATTCCGGGCGGGAATATCCCAACATTTCCAGAAATATGTTGGCAAACTGCTGGGAACATTCTCCAAACAATTGCTTTTGCTTGTAAACATTCCATAACTGTTTTAAAAACATTTTAATTCGTTTCCCAAGCATTTCAATACTTTTGAAATATTTTAACACCTATATATTAAGCGCTTCAAATAAGTAAATAGACTTCCTCGTAAATTAACACTTGGCCTGAGTATCACCCTTGGTATTCGACCATAGTTATCAATTGTAGACTTCTTGGAAATTATATGCTGAAATTTTAAACTTAAATGTTTTGGTCTCCCATCACTTTAAATATTACGAGAGGATTTTAAAATCTTTACATTTTCTTTTAATCAGCTTCTTATTACCCTAAAAACGAATAAACTATCTTAAATTAATATTTGGTTCGAGTATCACACTCTGTATTGAATAATAGTTATTATCGAGTTCTTGGAAATGATGCTGATATTACCTTTAAATATTTTGGCCTCCAATCACGTAAATAATATTCATTATGCATGTAGACTACTGTATATATGCTAGTATATGGAGCGATCAGAAACATTACATATAAACGAAACTGCCAAGTCAATTTAGTCGGATCATACCCTCAGCTAAAGTCTTTGGTAAGTAGTCTCATAAATCGATATAATCAGAAAATAACTTTATATTAGCGAAAGATGCTTTGATTTACACATGGAATAAAGCAAATCACTATAATATGAAATTAATTCAAAATGCATCAACATATGCACTGTACTTGCACATCAATAAGAACAAAATACATGTACAGCCAAAATTTATTGTGAAAATTGTTAAAGATTTATTCTCATGAATACATGCATAAACATGTATAAAAAATGTGATATATTTTCTTTTAACGCCTGCAGTTGTTAAACGTACCTCAACTAAACATGCAATGTTTTACGAAATTCCATTGCATGTGGCTGCTGTTTATTTACTCTACTCTGGGTAAGTATGAAAGACTGCTCACGCGACTCTTTTGGGTAAGTCGTGAATTAAATGATTTCAGAAATTAAAAAAAAACTCGGATAACGCAATATCGGTGCATGTAGTTTTTCAAGATTTAAATCATGGTATTTTTCGTTCGTCAACTTTTTCTTTAAAGATGTTGAACAAAATACTATAAAGGTCCACTTTTAGAATTGAAACTTCTCATTCAGTTCGTTATTCAAAAGTTAACTCCACCATTTGGCCAAACTTTTACGTACTCGTGACTGATATAACCATGCAGTAAATCGTTTATTAAAATTTTATAAAATTATGACAGTAGTCACCGGAATGACGACGGTTAGGGACACTGAGGACGAAATTACAACAATAACGGCTTTGTCAGGTCAAAACATCACCCTTATATGCGATGATCAGCAAAAAGGTAAAACAATTTTTTAATCTGCATATTTAAATGCGAGTGTTTGGCGAGAATTGTTTACCGAAACTAATCGTGTTTTAAAGTTAATCGTTGTTAACTATTAAAAATGTGCTTATAGAATGGCTAAACGTTTTTTGGATATCTGATACTAAAGTCGACGCGTGTTTTTAAGTACTTTTAAAACCCTTTCTATACCTTCCACCAATTCCAGAATTTCCACACACACAAAAAAAATAAACTTCGTAAAATAGAAAGTTCTTGGAATACGAAAAATGCAATTTGAACTGTAAATAACTTTTGCGAAATTGTTTGAACGACTAATGCTGTCTACTAAATTTAGACATTCGCGTAGCTACATGTATACATTTATAAAATTAACAAAGGAATTATGTGTGATGCAAATGTTTGAATTTTCATTCCAAACAGAAAACGATGTGAAAATGCTGTGGCAAAAAGATGGTTTGGTAATGTTAACGGTGGGAAATTTGATCGCAATTAACGACACAAGATTCAGCGTTCGTGGAAATTCTAACAAATTAATTATTACCAACATAACGATGGCGGATGAAGGGACCTACAAATGTTTGTTTCCTGCAGAAAATATCCTCTATTCCAAATCCTTCGTACTCAGAGTTCGAGGTCAGTTTTCTGGATAACATAAAAGATGAGTAAATTATTTTTAAGGACATAGTAATAATAATAATAATATCAAGGTTTACTCTGTTCTCCTTCCTACATTGTATGCCAGGGTTACTTCGGAAATTTAGTTACTCAACTCCCTTCCTCTAATAGGATTATAAAATGATATAGCGTTCTATTATCATAGAAAAGCGAACGGAAGCGGGAAAAACTCAGTAGGCCTACTAATAGCCGCAACCTTTTACACGATTTAAACAATAATAGCTTATACAATATTTAATAAGAAAAAACAATGACGAAATTCATATGATCAAGCTATATAGAGTGCAAATGTGTGCCAATTTGAGCAATTTCACATGTTTATATTAACTTTATTCCGGGATCGTATAGTTTTACTCCGGGCCATGGAAAATGCATCACTCTCCTGGGCACTGGGTTTCCAGAAAACCGTCCTTACATGTTTCTGATCCAAATTTCGACACCGTGACCAAGCTGGTGACCATCGTCCCCACTCCCCTGGCCCTGAATCGCCGAAGTAAATTAGGTGCTACATCCACAAGTTGGTCATGACTAAACAGTATCCGCATTCAAACAATGAATATGGATTTGGGATAGTTGCCTGGGATAGTTATATACAGGGTGATTCATAAGTCCATCACCACTCAATTTTTTTTCTTAACCGTTCGAGATATGAAAAATCTGCTTGT
>JAQGBX010005555.1:0-13515 GCA_034698745.1 Megaphyllum sjaelandicum
GCGTCATAAATGACGTCACTCGGGCGCATGCTGGGGGTGGGAGTGGGTGCAAATCGCGCTGTTCTGCTCCCCCTTAACGTTAGCAATGGCGGTTCTCTCTCGAGTTTAACTAAAACTTGTCTTTACATATACAATGTACTTCAGCTGACTTGGTCTTGTTATTCGATTATACCAAGGGATAGCTTAAGAAAACTTATCGTCTGTTAATGTGAACGAAGTTCGGAAAGACAAGTTTCATTTGAATAATAGTGAATTTACTTTAACCAAATGTGTCAAAGTTAAACTTAGGGTAATGTTGTACTTTTAGTATTGCTCCAACTATTAATATTCATCTGACTTATTATTTTTATAAGCAATGAAATATTGAATGGCAAACCTGATTGAAACGTGCTCTGAAGGGACACGCGTAAGTTGACCGGGTGCCATCCTGCTTGCAAAAATGGAAGATTTCACAGCGAAATTTGTGATCGGCATAATATCCAGGTTGCTTTTCCTTGCAGTCAAATGTCACCAGAGGAAGTATGTGAGACAGAATATCAACTTCGGGGAAATCTTGAGCCAAGCTCGGATCTTTAGTAAAGTCCACCACATTGATATGTTTTTTGTTGGAATTCTATTGATGCGAGAGACAATAAAACGTTAAATCAATCTTGTTTTGTTTAACCAACCGTGTAATATATAATATATAATATATAATAATATAAATGTTCGGATTGACCCAAATGCATATGCCTAACATATACATTACTTTATATATGCAGTAGTCAATATCCTTCATTAAGAACAACGTGTCCACTGAGCCATACAATTTCATCCTTTCATTCTCAGTAGTTCACACGAACAATTAAGTTATCCATTTTTTATGATCTTAGATTTTTCTTCTTGATTTGATAACTGTTACGATTCGATTGTTTGATTTCCATACCTTAATGGGTCCATCCAAGAGGTTATTGTGAGCATAAAAACTATCTTGACTGGCCGATGATGCTACAAAATGAAATACAAACATTCATGTCATCTTACTGTAATTAAAGTCGTATTGTAGATTATGACAATAGATCATCGATTTCTGTAGAAATCGTTGGAGCTCGTATGGTGAATGAGGTTTTACATGTATATAGGGCAACTTGGCAATTGTTTGCAAATTCTTTCTCGGAAGCTGACCTATCCAAAAAAGTTGGATAGCATATACTGATTTTTTTTATTGCAAAGGACATTTAATTTTTTACAGCGTTGTACTACTTGAGAAAAATCGGTCAATTTATTACATTTTCGAGAACAATCTCGACATGTCTTTGATAAAATGATAAACGGAGATTCTCGGTATTTTTTTAAAAAAATTTAATATGCACTGATAATTTATGCAGAGTTTCCCAGTATTCAAAAGTGCAGAAAAACGCCATGAAAGGTTGATTTTAGTTTGCTAATCTAGATTTTTTTTATATAGAAAAGCTCTTAAAAAGTTTCCTTTTTGCACCTCTGAATTCCTTAGCGATAGCAAAAGTCTTTATTTAAGTTTACCATGAGGGTCTACCACATCTATTTTTAAAGTTTTTTTTTTTCAAACAAATTCCTGGACAATATTGGAGCAATAAATGCAATTTTTAAAAAATTAATTTACAAAGAGAATAAAAGGAAGCAGTGTTCGTTATTTTTTGTTTGTTTGCTTGGTTGATTTTTGATTTTTAACTATGGCCTATTTCTAGCACACGAGGGCAAACATCAACGCCAGGGGATGTGCCTTTGTCACCTACAGTGTACATGTACCTGGGAATTTTACCTGCTAGGGAGATTTCCAACCCCAAACTGGATCTATGGGCCTTAGAGAATTTTGCACATCCTCAAAATTCCCACCAACCTGAACTACACAGTACATGTTTGTTATCTTTTTTCGAGACAATTTACCAATGAAACCAAATCGGGACTCAATTCTTTATCAATACAATTATTTCTTTTGTTCATCTACTCTTGTTTACAGAAACGATCAACAGATTAACTACAGTGTACAGTACGTGTCTTGAAAATTGATATTGTATATACTTTTTATAGTTTATATTTTTAAAGTTTTACTACGAACCTATTATGCAAAAAATTCCGAAAACTGAAACGACGTCTTTGATATTCGCTTTTTTCCTTCCAATTGATCCTGTAAAAATTAAAACGTATAAATTACTATCATTTTAATGAATTACAGTGTAGTTAAAACTTTAGGAACTTGGGTGATTGAACCTTAACCCAAGGGACTTAATTTGGGCGCTCCCTGGATAATGGCATCTAATAATGTTTATAGATTAGTGCTTTTTTTTCTGAACAATTTTGGCAGTTCCCTACCACACATTTCTTAGAAGGTCAGTGTATTATTTCCTGGCATTTTTTGCATTCTTCTTGCGTTCAACACCAACAACCTACCTACTGCTGTTGGTGGGCCCCTATTGTAATGTTTCTGGGAGAAAAAGTATAAAAAGTGGGCCACACCTGAGGCTAAAGCTTCCTTCGAACGTTGAAATTACTGCATGAGAATTTTTTCCGTTAGGGTGCCGCCAGAAAACGCGAACGACCTCTTATTTTATTGGACGCATTGCTTTTACGATTTTGAAATTTGAATTAAAATATTAGTTTTCCATATTAAATCAATTGCATGTGTTGACTTTTCCTATCGTTTTCGTTTGCATATTCGGGGGTTGATCACCCTAAAAACTGTCCGATGATCTGATTTGCGATTTAATCAGTGATTTCGGTTCTAAGTTTTAAGATGAGAATACCACACATCGCCTGGCACATTTTGTTTTGTTTCATTCTTTTACGAGGAAGATGGCAATGAGCTTGTTTCATTTCCCACTCCCTGCCATTGTTCTCTTCGGCCCAATTTTCTAATTAATTATCTATTCATCTGTAAATGGATAAGATGTCATATTTAAGGTGGATATTTTTCTCCCCGTATCGCGTCGATGAATCGGATTGAAGTTTACAGCACTAGTCATTTATTAATAATTAACGCTATCTTCTATTATTGTGAATGCCCTGATGGTATTTACTGGGTCTTATGGAGCTATTGTTTTAACGTATAATTCAAAGAACTCTACTCTCTATAATTGCAGCGTCTAGTTAAATTATAACACCGATTATTTATTCCGAGGTTAAATTTAATATTTTTCTAAATATTAATGCGGAAGGGTTTGAGAAGCAGAATTATTTTTGTTAGATTTGTTCGAAATGCCTTTGTCAAAATATACATGTATTGTGCCCAATGCACCTGTTGATCAATTTTCGCAGTTGATTGTTTTTATTTTTGCTGTGCTACTTGATTTTTTTCCTTTAACCGATAATTTATTTTTGCCTAAATGATACGAGACTTGAAACAAGCTGATATCTTTTAAATGCATCAAAGCAGCAGTCATTAGCCTTTCATTGTTATTGACGCTCATTACACAAATTAGACTAACGTAAACGGTGCCTCTATTAATTATCTACTTTTACTTGCAAATCCATTAAATGCCTCCTCGTGGGTTACTTCACTCTTCATCGGACGTACAATTGGTCTGGTTTTCCAATTCTATGACATCCGTAAAGCAAAAAATGCATTCCTGTTGGCTTTTGAGTATGTCTTTCAAAGTCTCATGAACGCAGTTGGAGTTTCAGTTGTGATTTCAGTTTTAAAAATGCCACCAGGCTTTGTTTTCTTTGTGATGTTGTTTGTACACTAACGTACATGTATGCCTGGCTGGTGCTATTTGCATGTAATGCATTAACTTCTGGTATAAAATTATCTCGAAACTGTGTTATACGCTCTTCTGAACAGGCAGTTTTTTCTAGTTAGGGATTTAAGTTTGCGTGTATCACGTCATGCTACTTCAATGTTTTTGGAGGAAGACCCGTTGCCTAGATATCCACAACCTGTGAAAGGAAATTAAATCTTAACAGGTTTTCCCCCCTAGAAAAATCACTCAAGCTTTCGTTTATACAATAGCAACAAGCAATACGAACAACACGAATTTGGTGCAACGAAAACTTAATTTTAGATTGTAATTTATACACCTACTCTTATACTATGTACTGTATATGCAAGTACAGAGTGCACCAAACATTTAGGAGGCCGAGGTGGGCTGATGTCATTTAAAGTATTAAATGATACAACGAATTCACTTGTCAATTGGACTTTATGAAATAAATCTCCCAAAAACAAAATGCAAATACATGTACAATGTTTGTCTTAAACCTGTAAGTTATGATTCAAATCACCAAACTTCGTAAATTCACAAAACATTTTGTTTTTGCAATAAGAACAGGTGTCTGCCTCAACTGCATGTAAGACGATATTTCAAATAAAAAACCTTGTCTGATGAGGTTGCCGGTTTAATATAAGAAAATCTGTCTGAAACCCGTATGACAATGTCGAGAAAACCAGATTTCAATTCTTTCCTGTATAATTTCTCATTACGGGTCAGTGAAAACGAAATGGATAAAAACAAGTTATGATTTATGAGCAGTTAGATTAATGAAAAATTAGGTTATCTACACATAGGTGTTGTATTATTTGAGAAAATAACGAGACGGATTATGAAAAAAACAGACGTTGAAATCCAATTTAACAACACTCTTTACAGTATACAGTAGGTAGTACATTTACTAAGTTCCTGCTCCAGCTTGAAACGAAAAACAGAAGAGCAAATACGATTGTATAGTATTAAGAATGCATTTTCGATTTCAAGCTTTTTTCTTAATTGGACCTCATTTATTACTGTAAGTGAAATTACTCTTATCAGTACTCTTGTCATCGTTACTGAAAGTGCTTTAATCGTCGATTAAAATTAACGGTTAGTGGCGAAACCCTCCCGGATCTCGTCTTGCTCGATGTTTTGTTGTCAACAAGATTTCCTAGAAAGTTAAACTGTCCTATAATGCCTAATGCCCGGTATTTCATTGTATGTTTAGCCATGAAAGTTTCATTATCGATAGGGAAAGCCCATAAATGTAACCCAAATTGAGACCTAATTTTAACCGTAAAAGGTTATTGCTTTTGTGAAGGCGAATTGTAATTACCGTATTTTACGGACTATAAGACGCACCTTAATTTTTAAGCAATTTTTTAAAAAAATATCATTTTTACCATTTTTATTATTACCGTAGATTGCAAAGCCCGACTAAATGAAATCTATAAACTAAATTGACCTTTAAAGTCTCTGAAAATCGTCATCTGAACTTTCTTCTTCTTCTTCTTCATATATAAGATGGTCTTCACTGCTATTGAGAGTGTTTTTGTATTTGTAATGGACATTGTAATGGACGTTTTTGTAATAGACTTTTTTGTATTAATTTCGAGTATAAGACGCACCTGAATTTTGGAGGCAATTTTATGATGAAAAAAGTGCGTCTTATAGTCCATAAAATACGGTAAATAGCTATCAACTGTTGAAAATTAACTGATATGACTAGCTAATCCCTTTATATGACAACAATAGTGGTATGGTCCAGGATCGAAGAAACTTGCATGTAACCCCCTCAGAGAATAATTCCCAAAGAATTTCTGGAAAATAAATCCACCGAAATATTCACAGTAAATACAATTACCGCAGTCTCATTAAACCACCTAAAATCGTTGACTCTTAAGCTAATATATGATGTTGTAAATCAGTCGGGAGAATTGAAAAACCAGTTTGAACTTGATGTGCTGCATCACCGCAGATTGTTTCAGAGTGCTGCCATCTAGAAAATGCTCGCATCAAAGTGATCAGCACTTGCGGAATGCAAAACTTTCGTGAGCTAGCATTCTTATTTCGGTCATGTGCTAGACAATTTTGCTTTTATTTTCGTATAAGCAACATTAAGAAAGGGGCATTATGGATATTAATGAGACAAAAAGTAATAATAGTGGGTTGCACACAATAAACAATGAAAAAGGATTCATTTAAGCCATTAATTCGGTTGTCCCACTTCTGGTAAATATATCGGGAACGTACACAGCATCTCCATAAAGCGCATGCTTGTTTAAGAATAGACAATATGGTCCAGTATTTCATATCGAGCATATCTAATGCTAAACTACTCCAGTTTGGAAATTAGGAAAACGAGTTTTATTTAGTGCTAGGAAAAATTAAATGCCAAAAATCGTAGGCCCGACAGAAAAGCTCTCTCCCATCTTGTCCTCCATCAGCTTAGCAAGTTAAAGCCCCAAATGTATCTCACCCTAAATAGGATATCGCATATACGAGCTCGTATATTTGTAGGTTATTATGTCGATTTTTAAGGAATAGTTCATGATCATGATAATCGATTGGGTACAAATCTGGTACAAACAAAACTCAATTTGGGTTATTTTCGTTATATGCATACCTGTAGGCCAACGAACAAGTTCCTCAAACTGACCTTAATATTGTACAAGAAGTGAGGAAAAGTATGCAAGAGTCTTCCTCCTCACCCCCCCCCCCCCTTTCTCCGGCTCAACTATTGACTTTCCATTTTCCAAATTAATCCATCATAATCTCCTAATCTATACAGAGTAGCCCAGAAGTCAAAATACTATACAAACTACAGTACAAGGGCAGATGTTAATCCGCGGTTGAAATAGGAGCAAGGGTATGGCGAAATGCATGGCAATATTATTCATGATGTTCATATTTTGATTCCATTTTTAACAATCACGAATAGGGAGAAAATATGAATTGCAAACAATAGCACACCGAGAAGAATGTGTGTTATCGCAGAAAGTTAATTCTAATATACTATTATGAAACTAAATTCTAGGTCTAGAACATTCAAAAACCATGACATTTATTTAAGGTACATCATGCACAATCACACATCATGCCTCGTGCAACATTGGTTCATAATAAGAAACCAGGTTTCAGCACACATGTGTGATGGCGCCACCTGTGTGTACATGGAAGCTTATATGGCAGCTGTTTATAAGGGGCGGCACAAAACTGGCCTGCCAATAAGAGGAGAATCCACAGTGCACTAAGGGTACTCAGGGGAGGCGTTGAATTGTGCTCGATTTAGGTACAATTCAGAAATTATGCCAAATATGCGACATTTTTTTTTGAAGAGCCAAGCCACGTGACTAAATCCTGAATATTCATTGATATAACGAATTGCCATGGTGCATTCCAGAATCCCCCGAGTACCCTAGTGTAAATTGTAATGTGCCTCGTCACTAAACGATATGACAACATTGTCTCTGTATTTTCCAGTTAAAAATACATGTACACGTGAAAAATACTCAGCATCAGCGTAAAATCACCCCCCTCCCCGTCATTAAGGTGCTTTCCACAGAGGTACAAACAATTTAAAATTTATTTTAACTGAAAAAAATGTAATGATTACCGTAGTTCAGATTTCATAAATGTTGCCCACACATTGTCGATAACAGTATAATCTAGTTGCTTTTCGAAATTTTGACATTGGAGCCTTGCGGGTAGCCTTCAGGTATTTGGAGCACCTCTTCGGCAGCCAACCGGTTAATCGATTGCTCTGGAGCATCCATAATGAGTGATGTCAAGTGAATAACATTTTAAAGATTAAAATGAAGAGCTAGCACCTTTGGTCTAGTTTATACGCAGTATTTCAAGTTTACTCAGAGGTTATGCTCAGAAACATAACATAAGAGGTTTGCAGATAACATACGAAGCTGTGAGCAGTTCGAGAATTTCAATCTCGTCATCTGAATCGTGTGAATTCGATCCATTGCTCCGAGGGAAAGAAATTCCAGTAGCACGAATGTTAATTCGCATTTTTATTCATGAACAATTCATTCGCGAATGTTTTCCCCCTAAAAGGGTTGAGTTCAAACTTGTGTTCAAGTTTTTATCGCAATAAATGACCACCAGATGTCAGATGCAGCACCACCCCGAAATTCATTGGAATGGGTCCCCGTGAATGCCCCATTAAAAAGTCAAATTGAACAACACCCCCCTTGAAATGCACCACAATCTCAGTATGGTGTCAGTGAAAGGTAAGCACGATTTGTTTTTAAAAGATTGATATTATCTTTCCTAACATTCAAATTCAATGCTTAGAGCAGGTGCTTATGTATAATTCGGCTTGATGCTCCCTTGGGCAGTACAAGCCCCCTTTACAGCAGTACTTTCACGGTGGTCTCAAGGACAAGAAAAAGCATTCAATTTATGGCTAAAGTTAATTCTTTTTTAAATGCTAGCTAGCAATGCTTCAAGTGCGTATTCATCCACCGTCAAATATCAGCGCTTATCAAATTACCATAACGTTGGCTTTTGTCGGCCGGACTGTTTAGTAAGTCTTTTAAGAAAACAAAATGCACTTTTGGTAACTTTGGAGAAAATTCAAAGAGATGCCGTTGTCTTTTTATACCCCGTGCCAAATAAGCAGACAACAACATTTGAATTTAATTTTGAACTTGCTACATGTATACCGTATAGGTTCGAATAGAAGTACATATACACTAAACCATGGTCCAGGAAAGCTCAACAAAGCCAGATTACTACATTCAGAAAGGCGGAAAATACTTCAAAGGTCTTGACGTATGAATTCTATCCTTTGTTGCAATCCGTGGTATACAGCGCAATATTAATTTTGGGGATCTTGTGGCTCCACGATAACGGCAAAACCTTCAACCCTTGGTTAATCTTTCGTTTTAATCCTGACAAACGGCTGTCCATATAAGCTTCCACGTACACATAGGTGGCGCCATCACACATGTGTGCTGAAACGGTGAAACCTGGTTTCTTATTATGAACCAATGTTGCAAGAGGCATGATGTGTGATTGTGCATGATGTACATTAAATAAATGTCATTGTTTTTGAATGTTCTAGATCTATAGAATTCAGGACCTCTTTTGGGATGAAACATGAATTGTGATTAAGCATCTTTTAAAAATGGTGACATAGGGCGCCAAAAGTCCTATCTCGAGTTAACAGGTAATCACTTTCATCCAGCATAGTGGTACGGGTCATTGCCTCATGCATGGTGCATTCTTTTCTAGGGATAGTAATGGTAAATGATAGATTGCTGATGAGGTTGTGTATATTATTCAAAACAAGCTTACCACGGACATCCAGTGTACGTGTAGATGTGAAAGAAAACCTACTTCCAGAAACAGAATTAAGTTCATTTCGCAACGTGCCAGACGTTATGCGAAGCAAGTCTTATCATTAATTTGAATTAATGAGCATTGCTTCGAGGTATGCATGTACATCTTCAACAGTTTTAATCTCCGACTGCGAGGCTATTGCGAGGAACTTGCAATCATGCCAACTTCTCCAACCCTTGATTGCAATTGTACCACAGCTTAGGGTCAGTTAATCAGCAAAGGACAAACTCAGTTGTTCCTCATTGCTAAGAATTCATATAGAGTTATAGACGATATAAAATCATAAAAGACCGCAATGCAAACTCACCTCGATGTGACCAGATGTCCAGGACGCACCGCGTAGCTTCCCTCCATCTGGTTCTGATACTGGTTCCTGTACACTCTCTGTTGACCAGCGTTGGGGAAGTGCTGATGAGGGCCTTCGTGGTCGGACATAGAATCCCAGTAAGGTGGATACGAGGACATGTGAGTATGGGTAGGAGACGGACTCATGAGACCACGTTCGCTGTTTTGGTCACTTAACCATTCCATGTTGGCATAATCGGACTCAGAGTAGGGGCTTGTCTCGTAGCCAGAGTCCTTGGTGAGCTTGCGCAAAGAACGCCTTTCCCTCTCGAAGGCCGGCCGCACTCGGCTTTCGCCAGCCATGGTTTTTGCAACGGAGTTTTGCATCAGCCGGTCGGCAGAGGGCGACGAGCAGCAGGAGGAGAGCGTTGAGGCGCTCTTTTCGTGCGACACCAGCGCCATCTGTTGCTGCGGCTTTTGCTGTCCCACATTCTCGTAAATGTTCTCCGTTCTGGAATCGCACTCGCTGGGGCTGCGCTGGCTTTGACCTTTGGTAGGGCTCGCCGTGTTTGCGGACAGTGGTGACGCCATTCTGGTGTATCCCGAAGTATTCCAATTTACCATATCAGGCGCTGTCTTGTTGTTGATGGCAGGGCTGTTGCGGTGATGCTGATGAATACCTTCAACGAAACGGATAGCGTTAATTTCTATACGTGTGGTCAAGCCATACAGTGCAAAACTCTTAGGTGAGCCAGAAAGGCTTGCAGGAATAGATAACTTTCACAAGCAGACGCCGCGTGCTGGCTCCGTCTAGATCAGACATTAATTGTGGGGCACTTCATATTTTTACTGTAGCGAAAATGGTTGCCTTTGACATAGATAAATTGCACGTGCAGAAACATTCGTTCCATATTTCATTTTGCATCATGGAAAGTACCCCACAACACGCCCACAATGTAACCCGAGCCATATTAGCCACGCCCAAGAGCTGCGTGACGTCACGTGCAAGTTATCTATAGGATACAATCATGCAAGAACTGAGGGCATAAGTCACTTCTTGGCGTCAGCGCTCAATATAAAAAGTTAATGTGATAATCGTTTGGTTTTAGATGCTGAGCAAGTAAACATGCTCAATGAACGATTAAAAATTAATTTTTTTACTTACAAAAGCAGCATCAATCACCAGATCATTTTTAAAGCAATTAAGGTTAATTCGTAACATAGGCGCTGAACAACGTGAAAAAACGTAATAAAACGACAATGGATTCAGGCTTTGGCATTATTTTTGCTAAGCGTTACAAAGATTAAGACAGCCATACAAATTTGATTTATCGTTTTTTGTATTTTCATGTCAGGGTCTAGTAGGCCTACATAGGAAATTCTTGTTAATAAAAGCATAACTTTTACAATTTTTCTCTCTGTTTTAACCTCACATTATCATCCTCATCCTCAATTTGATGATAAATTCGAATTAATGTTTTTTTTTTAATTTTTACCATTGCAGGAACACTGCTTCAGAGTCTCAAACGAGCCGCAGACGTCTCAAAAATATTCTATTCCAGACCGGTAAAAACTATGCTTGGTCACAAAAACTGGCAACGAATCTTCCCTTATCCTTGGAAGTCAATTAAGCCACGTGTGGCTACTTGTCGGCATTTGAAAAATGTCGCAGTTTCTCGAGCTTACCTTTGGTTTCTTGGAAAGAGTGCGCCCTCTCCCGGTACTCCCCACCGAGGCTGTTACGCCGCTGCTGCCTCTGGTGTTGGACGGCCATGGCATTCCCAGAAATGTGTTGCTGTTGCTGCTGCAAATGCAAATGGGGATTGGACTGATAGGGCGACGGAGACGGATGTTGTTGCGATGGCGGATGTTGATGATGGTGGTGATGGGGATGGTGATTTTGATGCTTGTCCACCTGATGGTGTTTCTGATGTTGCGCCACCTGATGGGGATTAGCCGCTGCGGCGGAGGAAGGCGTCCTGGAGAGCAGTTGGTTCGCCTTCCGCCTCCATTCATCCAACACCCGGCTGCCCGTTCTACTGACCCCGTTGTCCGGATTGGCCCTTGTGGAGGCACGACCTTCGTCCCCATGCCGAAAACTACCATCGCTGACCCTGGGGCTTCCCCCGTCCACCCTGGCCTCCTCGCCCCCTAGTGGGTGACGGTGCTTTTTCTGGGGCGAGCTAGACATGTCGTGCGGCATGTCGCTGATGGATGGACAGCCATGGGCAACATCCGTACTTACCCTGGAATAGTCAAATAAATTGCATTTTTAGAACTATGAATCATGCTTGTATCCTCGTTTCGGATAAACGAGGGCTTAAGGAGAATTATTGTTAGAAGATTACCACAAAAGCGTTCAAATACTGTATATGTAACAATTACACTGTCACTAGAACCTGTTACGGAGAGTCGATTATCCGCAATAAGAAAAGTTCCCTAAAATCAGACTAATGGCTATCAAAGAACAATAATCCAATTGTTGCTGTTTTCGAAATTCCCTTTTATTGCAGCTGAAATTTTGAAAATTACATGTAATGATACAGTACATGTACGACAAAAATCTCTGATGCATAACCTTAAGAAGTTAACCCACATACGAGTAACTACAGTATTACCGTAACTCAACTTTGAATGTCAAGTTTGAGGACATAAAATGGCCTTGGAGGGGGAAACGTTATCTACTGAATCGCTCCATCATTGTTTCCCCCTCCCGAAAACATAAAATTGTCAACTTACTCAATCCCAGTTTTCTTTGAAATACATCGTACATGTACTCGCTGCGTTTATAATTTGCGAAAAAGGGGTGCAACCCGGGGCACAATAACTTGAAATTCTTGAAAAATCTCCCGCCAAGCTTCATGTTTTCGACAAAAAACGCAAAATACATTGTAGTCACCATACTGTGACTCAAGTATCCAAGTCAGGCCCCAGAGCTGATGTTTATTGGCCAACAATATGCGGCTTATACTGACTTGAACGTATTAGGATTGCAAATATTTTTAATCAATGCGCCCTATTAATTTTTACGATATCCATTGCACAATTTATCGTGACATTACGGGATATTTTACAAGCGTGCATGGCCTTCACACTAAATCTCATTTTGATTTCAAAGTGCGTTTCAGCATCGGTTTAATTATGTGAAATGAGCCGTGCGTGGTGGCATACTTTTTTATTTTGCCTTTGCATGCGTAGGATAACACGCGTCATTCATATTTTCAAACGACCTTGAATGTCAACAATTGACAGAAATATTGAAGCGTGACCAGATGACCTCCAGACGGACAGTTATTAACGTCATTCATTAAACGGATCATAAATCCTGTTAAATAATTACGTAAAAAAATGCATATGCAAAGAATTTATTTTTTAAAAAAAATTGTTGTGCAAATCTGAACGCTTTTCATTAATGATGCAAGGACAGATTCTCGTTATAACAGCTTCCTGTAGATTAGCATAAATTTCTGTTTCGCAAAAAAACAGCAATTAATGTGTCAAAATAAGGTGATTGCTCAAACATATTCAGTAGCGTTTAAATCAATCACAGTTTTTAAAATGAGGGGAAATAATAGCCGGACTTACAGTATGAATTTTAATTTAGAAAAAAGTCTATGGGCGATTAGGTTATTACATGTATGTACCACTTTATGCCTTCATTATGAGGCCACCCGCAGATTATGAATAAAAAATCCAAGGAAATTTATCTTTAAAAAACGCAACATCCAGTGAAATAATCGTCCAAGTTGGAAAGTCCTTCAAAAATTATTTTCCCTCACCCACTCTCATATTAAAATTGTTGGTCATTAAAACGCGGAAAGAATACTTTAGAGTTGCAAATCCTCTCAATGCTGACAATACAGAAACCTACTTTCCTCGCCAGGTAGTGTGGCCGAGTGGTCTAAGGCGCTGGTTTTAGGCACCAGTCTCCTCGGAGGCGTGGGTTCGAATCCCATCACTGCCAGCTTTTTTTACGCGTTAACAAACTATAGAACATAAAATTTGTATGATTTTCAGTCTAATGTAAAATCATTCTGTGGTGAAATAATACAGTTTTGGAATTTTCCACAACTAATAACAGTGTTGCAGATGGTAGTGTGGCCGAGTGGTCTAAGGCGCTGGTTTTAGGCACCAGTCTCCTCGGAGGCGTGGGTTCGAATCCCATCAC
>JAQGBX010005556.1:0-13514 GCA_034698745.1 Megaphyllum sjaelandicum
GTTGACCACCTCCGTAAGTTGTATGTTGACCACTTTGGCTGTGACACTCAATGTTAATTTACCCTCTATAACCTGACTAGTTGACCCTTTTGCTGACCTAGGTATGATTAATCGCTTGCTGTGTAGCTAGTGTTTCACCTATATAGTTAACATGCAAGTACTTTTTGTGTGCAGAAATGGTTTTTGAACCAACGTTTTGGTTTGAATTGTTGGTACATCCTACAATTAGTAAAAATTTTCAGTTTATTGTGACATGATGGCCCAAAGGAAAAACCTCAAAGGATAAGGTTGATCTTTTACTTTTTTTGGAAAGCATGTATATTGTAAATCAGAGAATTAGTCATTTATTATATTTTTACTCTTATAAATAACAAATGGGTTTTTAGGAGGTTAAATATACTGTATTTTAAAAAAATACTAAACCTTTTAAAAATCTGATATTTCTTCATATTTTAACATCTTTTGTCATGATATATAACGAAGTAAGCTAAACAATTTTGGTTTTACAATCTTAAATTTCCAGGTATTGTTTACAATTTCATAAAAATAAAAAAGTGCCGAATAGGGATCAACCTATGCAACATAGGCAAATAAACTTTATAATTTATTGTTAACTTCGAACATGCCCATTTCTTTGTAGTGGAAGCCACCTTAAACATTTTTGCCTTGCATTCGGTGTATACGTGTATGCTTGAAGAATAATTAAACAAACGCAATATTTATCCATAAACGTCCATTTCATGATTTTATTTTTCATTTTTTTTTTAAATTTTTAAGTGAAAAGTAATAAAGCACATTTTTTACATGCATCATTTGTACAATAATGGTCAAACTATATTATTATATAATTAATATAATGCCGAGTTTTTAAACAAATTTGGACGTTTTCAGACCCACTGAAGAAATTTATTTATCAAATAAATTTTACAATATTAAGTACTGTAAAGTTTTTTCACTGTTATTCGCGCTATTATTTGTTAAATAATGCTTGGGTGAAAAGCACAAGGCACGTCTTTACCTTTCTAACATCAAAGACGAATTAAATATAAAAACAAGTGGAAATAACTTTAATAGGCCTATATAGTAGATATTTTGTTTTTTATATTCAGTTTATGCCGCATGGGCACTGCCAGCATGTTTTTAACCCTCTTATAGGGCAGGGAGAAACTTTTGGATTAATCCAAAAACTGGTTGCAATTGGTCGCTCAGGCCCTGATTGGTCCGTTAGAAAAATCCTCTTAAATGCTGAACTTGAATTTAAAGACAATAAGGTCAACGAAAAATGAACGTTTAAATCATATTGCCGTACACCGTCCAAAGAGGCAGAACTATTTTGTTAGCTTTAACACCATCGATAAGAAAGAAATATAGAATCAAATTGTGACTTGAAAATGCAGAAAATTAGCAGAAAACGAGGTAAGGTCAGAAAGTTCTTTATATTTTAACTGTATACAGTTGAAGTGACAATACCAGTGAAATACCAGTTGAAATACCATAAAGCGAGTATGCACGTGTAAATAACAACATTTCATTGCACTTTGTAAACGCAATTTAATAGGCAGCCCCAACAACATTTTACTTATGAGAGACTAAATTGATATCCAGTAGGCCTAATCAGTTATACGCTATAAAACGCTTGCCATGCGCGTTTAAGTATATATATACAACATGGATTATTTTTGCATTACACTTTATACACTCTTAGAAATTTGAGGTTAATTTAGGGTTCTTCGTAAAAACTCCGAACTTTTTTTCCATAAGCCTATATTGCCGTCCATACACGAGGAAAGTTATATCTGGAAATCAGGCATGTTCAAAAAGCTCGGTTTTTAGAATGGAAATTACGATAACGAGAAATGAATTAAATGTTTTAATTTGTCAATTATAGAAATATAAATGAAGTCTAATTATTTTCAGTTTAAAATTTCCTTTTTTTTAAAGCTATGTTTAAAAGATTGCTCAGAAACATGCGCTTGACTTTTCGGACAAGCCTATAATTGCCAAGTTTACCAGATATAGCTTTAGGGTACGCGGCCAGTGGTTCTTATAATTTAAAAAATTAAATTACCGACCACTAGCGCCAACTACCGGGCAAACAATAGCGCCAACCAGCGGCAAACAATTGGTAATGCATTTCAATTACCAATTGTTTGCCCGCTGGTTGGCGCTAGTGGTCGGTAATTTAATTTTTTAAATTATAAGTACCAACGAACGCATACCCTTAGATTTCCTTGTTGTGTACCGACTTTACGTAGACACGACCAGTTTAATTGTACTGCGTACGGTGTTATAAAAATACAAAAAAAAACCAACTATGAAATTATACTATACTGTACCTGTAAATGTATTAAGAAATTAAGATTAAAGATTATACATGTACTGTATGTACACGAATTAATACTTACATGTGGAAATTAACAAAGGTACGTATAACATGCAACGGTCTTTTGAACTGCTTAATTTTTCTTGCGCATATTCTGTTAGGAGTCTTTTTCAGTTGTGTCGCCCGACATAACTGCCATGGTCCGACGATGGTCGTTTAGATAGTTTCGTTATTCTTTTAATCCTTTAATTTAATTAGCGTAACTTAATTACGGATGCATGTATTTGTGTACGTAATAATGAAATTAAATTTACCAAAGTTGAAAGTACGAATTAGCAGGTTGACTAACTTCCTTAACTCAAAATTCCGAAGATGCAATTCGATGTTTCCTGCATGCATAATTAACACAGTATAATAACGACATGTTTATCAAGTTTAAACTTGGCTATATATGCTCAAGGATATTGTCCCGCAAGGACAAATACAGCTGTACTTCAGAAGGAAAACGTACTTTCAAAGAACTCTCTGCGTGACGTCATCGTTGTTTGTTTTCCAATTATGCAAATTTTAAACAGTAAGTAATCGCAAAATCCTCATTTTCAGCTACTTACTTGTAAATTAATTGAGGAGGATGAATGAGGCACTTAAAATAAAAAATACATTCTGCGATGGAGCCAGAAATTAAATTCTACGCACTTATACCAGAAACAAACGTAGGGTGGAAACTTGAGGATGGCACAGCGTCGACAGCGATTACAAATACAAGTATGTTTTCTAGGCTTTTCCAGGGTATAAACCGGTCCAAAAGGGGTCGATATGCATAGTTTTAATCTGCCTTGTGCTTGAGGCAAGGGCTTGAGGAGATCCACAAATCACGTGTCTACACATGTGCAAGTCTCCATTTGTTAAAGCGCCGTAGAAATAATCCAAAACAAAATTGGCGCTTTCTATTACACCTGACGTCATTTCATCTCGCCTGGACGCACCGTGCCTGGACGTTTTGTCCTGAATCCTGATTAACGTTTGCCAAACACTTTGTTTTGCATGATTCTGAGGAAAAGAAAAACCATAAACTTGGAGGATCTTTTTATTTGTCATTACACAGCGTTGAAAGGTGGATTCTCCCCCGTGATTCTGCCATAGTGTCGAGGTAAATATTTAGAACATTTACAAAGACCATTTACATTGTAGTTTATGTCAGTGTAAATTAAGTGTAAGTACGATTTATGTAGTCAATAAAAATGTATGCCCTGTGTATGACGAATAATTTTTAGATCCCGAATTACCAAAGCCATCGTTGTTCAGTGCGAGATTCTGGCCATGAAAGTGGTGCTGGAACGAAGCGTCTAATACGGAACACAAAGTTGAACATAGGCCTAGACTAGAAAATGGCCGAAGCTGCTTTGCCAGTAGGAACCACCTTAGGAAGTGCAGCTGCTGCAGCGAAAGAATTAGAGTCCGCCTTGGACGAAATAGCAGTAGCAAATGTAAAATTATCAGCTTTGGCTGGGAGCCAACTAACTACAATTTGGGATCCGACACATAGTCCCGATTGGGACGCGGGGACGCCTATGCAATCGTGCATCTTAAGGGTTAAAAGGTAAAAGATGGTCCACGTGGTCCACGTAGATGGAACACTAATAAGATTGATTTGGAGACTGACTGACGCTTGTAACGTTTCAAGTGTCAGTCAATCTCAAAATTAAAGTTGTTTTATTGCAAAATGCATGCTATTCTGATAGTGTTAATTATGAGCAACCTTTAGAGAAATCTTTATGTAGGCCTATACTGTTTTAGTGAACATTTTCTGCAACTTTTCAGCTGTTTTGAAATCAGTGATTTAAATATGTACTTGCTTAACCAACAGGGACATTATGACCATTTACAATGAGCCACCACCTGGAATATGCGTTGTTCCTGATCCTGACGATATAACTACTGTAAGTTGCTTACATGAATTTAGAAAAAATTCCCCATATTTTTGTTATGTATTGACACCTCTTTAACTTAAATAACCATAGATCCATGCGTTGATAACTGGTCCATTTAATACGCCGTATGAAGGCGGCTTTTTTTACTTCGTCATCCGATGTCCACCCGATTATCCAATGCATCCGCCTCGAGTAAAGCTGATGACAACTGGCGATGGACAAGTGCGCTTCAATCCAAACTTGTACAAAAATGGCAAAGTTTGCCTAAGTATTCTTGGGTAATGCCCCTTAAAACTACTTATTTGTGGCTTGGAGCCCTCTGCACTGCAAAATTTAAATAAATCTTAAGATGTTCAGGTCACCTTTTTGGTAAATCATTCTCAACAATTTGCTTTATTATTTGCAGAACATGGACAGGCCCAGCCTGGAGTCCAGCACAATGTCTCTCAAGCATCCTAATTTCTATTCAATCCCTTCTAAATGAAAAACCTTACCATAATGAGCCTGGATTTGATAAAGTATGTATCGTAACACCTGTAGAGATTCAATGTTATTTAAGAAAAAATACAAAAGTCAAAACATTTTCCTTAGGAGCTACACCCTGGTGACAGTCAGCGCTATAGTGATATCATTCAACACGAAACCATACGGGTGGCTGTTTGTGACATGCTTGAAAAAAAAGGAATAGCTGGCAGAGAATGTCCACAAGTGTTAAGGTGCTTATAAATCGTGTACTTAGCTGTGCTTAAATATACAGTTTCATCGAAACGTTATTCATTCATGTATCTTTTCAGGGATGTCATGGAGAAATCTTTTCCTGAATTTTACGAACATTACAAGTCGGTCGTTCAGAGTAAATTATCTGTATCATCGCGGCCTATGCAGGCAAGTTATCAGATAGTACCAATATGGTTTATTTGGAAAAAGAGCCAAGTTTTAACATGTTTTTCAATGTGTAAACAGGATCCGTTCGGAGAAAAACGAGTCGTTTTTAACTATGCTTCCTTGCTTCAAAGACTCCAATCAATCAAAGCCCAGCTATTCGAAAAAGAAGCACTTAACAAAGAAAAGGAGAATGCCATGACTGATAATTCTGATTCCGATTGAGTTTTTGCAATTGAACCAGCATGTTCAGAATTGTTTTATAACTGCTTGTTGCATTCCTATGAGCATCAGATAAGATATGAATATGATAGTTTCACCCAATTTATCTTTGAAGGAAGTCCTCAAAATGTACCTTGGCTGGTATCTTGTAGGTGACAAATTCGGCACAACAAAACATTACTGACATGTCAAGATTATATTTTCTGGTTGTTCATTGCTTTTAAACATTCCTGTTTGCCAAATTTCTCTGATGACCAGATACTTCTGTAGAACATGGTTTTCATCCACATTATTTGAGAAGATGAATTCAGTTAACATTGTATGCTTACAGGTAACAATCAGTTTTTATGTTTAACTATTGTGTATTAAATCTTGAATTTATGGCACTTTAGTGGCAAGATTAGTTTCTTTTTGTCAGTTGTAATAACGTATTCTATTTGATCAGTCAAGTTTAGTTGGTAAACATTCAAGTATGATAAACATTAGTGACAAGGGTATGTTTTCACGTTGACCAACTTGTTCAGTGCAAAAAATAAAAGGATCAGATTAAAAAGCAATTTGTGATACTTCAACAATTCAAAATTCAATTGTACATACATGCAGCTCTTGTCATCTCACTGTTAGTAACTTCCTGAATAGTTGATTGTCATTCTTGACTATTCTTTTGTTACTGATGACATTTCATATCATTTAATCATAATTTATTTAACAAAGAACTTTATAACTGTATATCAACACTAAACTTAAAGAAGTGGAAATTTGGTCAGATTACCATCTTAAGTGTCGCCAAACCTGACCCTGTATGTATATAACACCACTATGCGCATAAATGAGCTTCCTCAGATAACCAACAATTAGCACCCATGCATAAGTTGTAGTTTTCATACTTGAATGTTGTTTAGTTTGATACACTACTTTTGCCTGATCTTTCAAGATTTTCCCTGTTTTGGGATAAAGCATAAGTGGTAACATTTGCTGCTTGTATTGTATTGACAGATGTGTTAGACATGAGCAGTGAAAGACATGTTAGGTAGTAGTTACGATGAAAATACATGCTCACCATATCTTTGATACTGCTGCACACACTTGTCTATGTTACTTCTCCTGCATTCACCTATTGAAGTAAATTCAAGGATACGTACACCATAAGTAACACAAATTTACCATTTGATATTCATTGCATAAAGCTGTCATTGATTCCTATTCTCCAAATCAATCTGATAGCTAACTTTTCTAAATATATAAATTTTAATTTTATTTTGCTAAGCATCATCTGCCAGAAGCCGAAAGAAATGGCCGAGCTTTTCCAAACATTTGTCTACTACATCATATGCATTCGTTTTGTTTTTCTTTAACGTTTATTTCTATGCACCTTTTTGATAATTTGTTAGATATAGGCCTTATCAGTGTAATAGACCATTGAGCAGATAACTTCACTTTCCTATGTAGAAGCTATTTTGCCATTATCTGTTGTATTATGATGTAGATAATAAATTACATAGCTATGTTTAATTAAAACTTGTTTTCCTTTATAATTTTAAATTTAATATTACATGTTTTTAAATAATACACAATTCAAGCATTATTACCCATTATCCATACTAAATGTGAGGAACAGTGCATTAATTTGAAGATGAAACTGTCAGTCAGTTAAAAATTTTCTCAGGTATCCTTAGTACCGCAACTACCCTGTATATGATGTTATAACGTTCTATTAGATATATTTAAACAATATTTAAATTTATTTCGATTTAAGCATACTTTTAGCATTTCAGTCATGTGTATAGAAAATGTTTGGTCAATAATTCATGGATTTAATAGCTATACAACGTTAATAGGTCACCAGTAGTGCATTACAAGGGGTTATGATAATGAAGAGATATACAAGAATTTTGAATTAAATCTCAAATGTTCATTATAATTATTTTGATCAAGAAAACATAACACCATCAGTTGAGAATCGACCCATGAAACATGGTCCCAGTACCACATAACAAATATAGGTAGTTTTGGATATTTAACAAATAAATTTAAATACAATATGATGCATTACTTTTACGTTCATTTCTCCTTGTTGCCGCCCACTTAACTCCATAGAATGCACAACTAAGCACACTTACCATTTTTCCAAGTTACAACTTAGAATAACTGGAAAAAAGGAAAATAAAAATAAAAAAATAATTGACATGCAATATTTAGTAATTCATGCTATTGATATCTAACTAAAACTAATTTATAAACTTTCAAATTATAAATGTAATAAATACAAATGACCTCAAATTCTTTATCATTGTGGTAAATTTCTATCCATCTTTTTTTCTGGTTGCCAAGAGTTAATCCATTGCAGTCTTTACTGTGCAAATATACAATTTACCCAATGCAGAAATACCCTTAAAAATTTCAAACCATTCACCAACATATTTTAGAATGAACCTCTTTCCTATCAAGAAAATAATGAACGTAGTAAGATTTAAAAAAAATTATGCATGGCTAAAAAACTTGGAAAATCATGCTCACATTACTATGCTTACATCAAAAAACTGATTTCCAATTTCATGCTCATGCATATTATATGTGAAAGCTCACTATACCGTACATTTACATTGTACATTAATCCCAAGTAATCACCTTGCATTACATAATATTTTGATGAAACTGTATAACAAATTTAATAGAAATATGGGCAAATAAAGCTGTAGAACAGCTGCAACAACTAGATTATGTGACTAATAATATCCATAGAGTAATATTAGATAAAGACTTGTTTGGTTGCAAGATATAATAACTAAGGTGCCGCAACAGAAATATCGTCAACAATTGGGTTTTAATTGTAATTTAAGAAATTACGATGAAAATCGGTACCATATTACAAAAATAAATCGAAAAATTAAAGAACTTGACAACAAATGAATATATTCTGTGTACAAGAAATATAAACTTTCTTATAACTAAATAAATGCCATGTAAAAAACCTTCAGTGTAAATAATTTCTGATTTGTTACATAGAGAGCAAGTTTAAAGTGCCTGTCATATCCAATCGCCTTATTTTTATGGCAACAAATAATTGGCACAATTTGTAATAGAAATAATAACGTTAAAAATATTGCACAAAAAGCTATTCGCCAAGAAATTATGTTTTGAGGGAACATAGTACTTGGCAACTACAGTAGGCACACTTAGCTATAAAGCTTTATGAAGTGCAATCGTAAACTGCTGAAAGACTTATGGCAGGCAACAGATTTCAAAATCCAAAATGATTAATAACTTCTACCAGAATTAAGAAAGCCAGTTTGTCGTAGATTATGGAATATACGCAGAGGCATTTTCTGAAGATATTTAAGTTGAAAATATACAAGTCATCTTGTAAGTTGCCCTACTGTGCATTCTTTGGTATTATTACATATGCCGATTAAGATGTGTCGTGTTCACTGAAGACATCACATTTCAAGCATCTAAAAATGACCATGGCTAAAACAAGACTGATCATTCAATCATTCGTCTGAACAGAAAGGTATGCGTGTAATCTCAAATCTACACTAATACGCACTGCTGTAAATGAAAAATTGGCCAAGAAATACCCTTTTAAAACATTCAAAAAAATTAATGGCATCTTAATTTCCTTAGAAAGTGCATCTATATAGGTTTGTCAAGGTAGTATTGTATCAATTGTGATTTAAAATGGCCATAGTTATCAATTTATGACAACAAGCTGCTATTCCTTCTCTCTAATTTTATGGGCACATCATTTGCAGTACTTGTAAACTATCATTGAGTCATCAAAAACTAATTGCCTAATTGTACAATTTCTACTCATCCAAGGAAAAGAAACTACTCTGACTGTGAAATTAATTAACTATATGCATATTTTTGAAATCGTTTGTACACACAGCCAGAAAAATGGATTGTGAAATAATTACATGTGCTCAGGATGATTTCTAATGCAGTCCACCATTTGACTCGCAGGAATTTCTCCCTTGCAGATGCGATAAATTGATGTAAATAACGGGAATCTAACAAATTTAAACATTTAACACATTAATAATTTCGCTAAAAAAAAAACTGGGTAAATTACCAAAAATTTAGGAACGCTCACTTGTCTTCCAATCCCTTAGCCTTCAACATGGCATTAACTTCATTTGCTGTCTCAGGACCTTGCAATTTTTGACCATTCAGCATCTCTTTTTCCAGTTCTTCAATGCTCTGTAAAATATATTACAATCCATATTATTACAATATTACATATATATATATATTTGTTAAATTAAAGTCATGACCAACTAACAGCATTTCTAAAATTAAAAGACAATCACAATGATATATGGGAAGGTAAGAGGGAAGTGGGAAACTTGAGAGAAAATGTTGGAATAAAATTGTATTTATGAAGGTAGTTTCAGGTATCTGAAACTACCTTCGTAAATACAATTTTGTACAATTTTTACAGTGTATATTAAAAAAAATCAGGGATCCAAAATACTGTAATACATTTCATAAATCTCTTCCTACATTTGCAATTATTATAATAAGATAGCAATAAAATAACAGGTATTAAGTGTGTACCTTTTTATCGAACAATCTTAAGTTTTGTAAAGAAAAAGCGTTTTCTAAGAAAACCTGTAAAACGATGTTATTAATCATTCAATCGTTATTCATCACCATTATCATCATCTACCATACGCACAGCACCAACTGGTGTCATAGACCAGATGCTCCGGCAGCAGACATCGTTTATTATTAATTGCATACAATAATTACACATATTTAAGAAACTTGATTAGAAAAGTACAACAAAGCTCCGGATGTACACGGGTTTAATTTGGCTTTGTTACTTTAGCACAATTACTCTTAAAATGGCATCCAGAGAGGGTACACTGAGCAATCTTAGAGAGTAGGAAGAAACAGCATTGAGGTGAAGTTAGAATTTATAGTGTATTTTAGAAAACACGGAAATAGGTGTTTAGAAATTTCAATAATGTTAAATTAACAAAAATGTACCTGTAATCAATAGTACAAAATTTATATTATGCTTACCTTTCCAGTTCTTACAAACGCCTCCGAAACTTTCCTGTTTCTTCCACCATAGCACGTAGTGATGAGATCAGCAACACCGCAACTTTCAAAAAACGTACTCAGCTGAGAATTTGAACAGAAAATTTCTGCATATTTGATCATTTCCATTAATCCCAGACGAATAACTGCAGCTTTTGTGTTGTCACCCAAGCTCAAACCATCTACAAATCCAGCACCGCAAGCAACTATGTTCTGGAAAAAAATTACCAATAACTCAATTGCTTACCAGCTTTAAAAGCAAGTATGAAATTAATATAGACAGAATCTAAATTTATCTCAATTACCTTTAACGCACCACACATTTCCACAGTTTCAACATCATCAACAACGACTACTCTGAAGTAGTTAGTCTGAATTAAATCCTTCAACATTTTCCCATTTTCTTTGGAACGACAACCAATGGTTGTCTCGCAAAACTTTTCATCTGCCACTTCAGGAGCAAGATTTGCCCCCATTAATACACTCATTTCAATATTTAACGCATCACTGATAACCTTTGAAATTAATCGAATACCCTTTTCTGTATAATCAACTCCCTGCAAATATAATAATGTCGTATTAAAAATACAGACAACATAACCCAACTTTTCAGAAATGTGGATGTAGTACTATAATAAATACCTTGATTAAAGTAATTCCAATGGCAGTAGGTTTAATGTTGCCTTGCATCTGTGATAGCAATCGATTAATGAATTGATGAGGAACTACGAAAATAAGGATGTCAGCATCTTTGGTTGTATCTACAATGTCTGGAACAGCAACCTATAAAACAAAAAAACTTATCGCTGTTACAAATTTCACAACTGTGACAAACTTTCACGTATAATAAAATGCAGCCTTACCACATTTGGTGGCAACGGATGTCCAGGCAAATACTTCACATTTTCATGTTGGGTGTTTATAATTTCAGTGAGTTTACGTCCATCGATCATTTCCTCATAAACATACATTTTAACCTCTTTATCGAATGTATCAAATAATTGCACATTGTTGCCAACTATTTTTGCAATAGCAGAACCCCTAAGAAATAGGTAGAACAAAATTTACACGGTTTACAGGTTTACAGGTTGAACAAATTTACAGGTTGACTGCAAAATATGAGTACGAAGATTTAGAATACCACTGAAAATTTGTAAATCCAAGTAGAGATAACAAGGATTGTGCAGGATATAACTTTTAAAGATAACGTACTATTATGTAGGACTACAATATGTACAGATATGAAACAGACCTAGAACTGGCATGAGAAATCGACCTTTAAACTATTGAGAAACCTAAGTTAGTGCGACACAAAGCTCTTAGTAAATCAAGGTTATAACTATTCAGGACAAAGTGCAAGAATATTTTAAAGAGCATATACAGTATAATTAGCGTATTAAACGGGCTTGTTTTTATTTCTGGAAATTAAGTAGGCCATGATCTATCGTCATTAACTTTTCCAGGTGTAAATAATATTAATATTTGTGAAATTGCTTTTCCAGTTAAAAACCTTGAAAATATTTACATTTCGTTTTTTATTACACGTTTAGCATGGAATTTCATAAACGTAGAAATTAACTTTGCTAAATAAATACCAAAACATAACGCCAGTCCATTTTTTAATGTTTTTGCAATTAAAGACTGTGCTGCAGGGCATTAGTAAAAAAATCTGGCACTTGTGAAGAAAAAACATTGAAGGTTATACTGTCAGCCAGGTCAAGGCAAGTTGCAACGCGTCGAATGAACATTAACGTTTTGGAGGTGAACTAACAAATCATGAAGAATTAAATCACTTGTTTATATTTTATGTAATTTTTTCATATAGGCTACAAGTAAATTATAAAATTTATTATTTTGCAAATACAGTTAATAGCCTATTTAACATTGCATCGATCGCTATTTAATTTCAAATATTTATTGTTTATCGTTGGAATTAAAATCAGTGCATATTTAATTAATTGGCAATTAAATCTGGTTATTTTTGGATTAGGGCATTACCGACGTGCATGATACAAGACAATCCCCTAGTTATTTATCACGCTTGATAAGTTCTCATTCGTCTAAAACGACGACTTTTGGGAGTTTGCTGGCGCTCTGCCTACCAGTCAGGATTCACAAAATGCCACAAATACAACAAAAATAGGTCTGAAATGGGAGATTCTGACCCAGCGAGCAAAATGCCACACAGCAATGCTAGCTTTCATTTGCAAGGTTATCCAATATCTATCCGCATTACAAATGGAACATTTGCAATTTACTCACCAATTACCAGATCCAATCACGCTGACTTTCTTAGGCGCAGACATATTCTTCGAAACACTGGAGAAATAATCGAATGTGCAGAGTTTATTACGAATTTCCAATGCAGCCTAGTTCGAAGCGTCTGCTTACCGAAACGATAAGGTCGAAGTGAAAACAGAAGGCGGTTCGCTGCGTATTGTGGGAAATGACCTTGGCTGTTGCAAAATTACGGAGCCTCGTTGGGGATTCGTGGAAAAGCTTTGCTGTACGAGTGTAGTATCTCGATTTTCGCTGAAATTTTTCAAACGCATTGTGGTACTTTTTTTTTACTTAGTGGACAAATTTTGACAATAATTGAGTTGGTATATCATCTAAAGTTATGTACATTTATCATTGAATTGACATTCATTTCTGTTTTCGTTTTCTGTCTATTTACTGTTTAAATTGACAGAAAATGATATACAGTAGGCCTATAGAGATTGTAATTGAGACATGCGAACTGTAAGCTATTAATTACCGTATGGACCTTGCAAATGGGGGCATATTCGTTTGGACCCGACACAAAAATTAGGGGAATCGTCGAATACATTTTGCTTGGATCTAATTAAAGGGTGGAAATTTCGAAAATTCGAAGTTTCCACTCATTTTATTGAACAGTCCCAAAAAATCCGAATACTTCATACAGTGCTCAACATAACTGATGGAACACCAGTAAAATTTCAGAAATTGGCAGAATAAAAATAATTTCTTTAATTTGAACATACATGTACAATGATCCTTAACTAAACAATGTGCTTAAATTATCTATTTTCTTTGCAAAAATAACGAAAAACTGAAAATGTCCCATTAACATAAGTGATGGGACACTT
>JAQGBX010005557.1:0-13513 GCA_034698745.1 Megaphyllum sjaelandicum
CTGAAGATTTGGTAACATTAATGCCAAGATGCCAGACATCACACCAGTTTAGAAAGGAATCTAGGTCATGCTGAAGGCTTGCGATGGTTCCGATGTGAAAGCTTGTCATCATGTATAGGCCCTACTATAGTTCCATGAATCGAGTTAATATATAGCCTACTCGATATAATATAACAGTTGAATACAGTTCTGATGAAAAGTCAAGTTCATGAATTCAAATTTTAACCCGTTAGTTATATTGTTGAAGAATGGTATTTATTGGAAACAAACGTGGGTTGCTTTATTATTGAGATGGAGCTAAAATGTGATTTAAGTTTGTCGTCATGCATTTTTTATCAAGAAAGTACAGTAAACCTTCGATTATAACCACCAATCTCAAATTGTATAGTTATTGGCCACTGTACTTTCATATGAGCATATTTAGGGGGAAATGAATGTGGGCTCATACAGCAAGGGACTTGGGGTAATGTTGGGGCATTTGCTTGATAAAGTGCTAGGGAGAAGGTTTTTTATCTCACTGTGAATATATATGCACAACACTATAGCTTTTTAAACTGTTTAATCCACAAGATAAAAATCAATGAAACCCATATCTAAATTGGCCATTTGCAGATTTCACATATTGGTATAAGTTACACATTTTTACACAAGTCTTTTTTAAATTGTGGTTTTCACACATTAGTTCATAACATCAGCAATGATAAACGACCAGCAGGTCAACAAATCATTTACATTAAAATAAAGCATCTCTTTTAACTGCACAGCAGGCTCTTGTATACATTGCAAGGTGGTACACATTTTGATTAAATAAGCTAGCAAACCCACATCCAATTAAGAACAATATTTGATAGAGCTGTTCTTATAGTTGGAGAAAAATCCCATTAAGTGCTGGAAGAATGTTTATGCAAGATTGACTAAAGGTTCAAACAACTGTTTGCCAAACATGTACCGTGTGAAGGCCTTATAGAGACCTCATTTCATGACAGTATTTCGTGCAGACTTCAATTTGTCGATTCTTTTTTGCAAGTGATTATTTGCAGTTTCTAATTCTTCAATACGGGACTGTGCTTCTCGGAACTGAAATTTTAGTAAAAAAAAAAAAAAAACTTTACTTGGCCACCTCAAAGTTTTCTTACAGTGTCTAAAATGAACGTAATTTTCTTTACCTCTCTCTGAAGTTTCCGCTTCTCTGCCTTTAATTCATCTTCACTTTTTTCCGTTGCTTCTGCTGCAGTTTTATACCTAGCAACTTGGTTTTCCAGTCTTGCAACCTAATTTCACAATGTCAAATGATGCATTTAAAGAACTAACAGCAAAATTAAATTATCCATGCTTGTTCTTACATTGCTTTGCAAAGCAGTTATTTCTTGTTCTGACTTCTGAAGCTTAAACTTATAATCGTTGACCTGTTTATTAGTTTCTCCTGTAAAAAGGGAAGGTTAAAAATGTCAGTTTAAAGTTCAATTTCGTTACCAATAATTGTGCATTATATAATATTGTGTATAATATTATATAAACTATGAATTCTGACAGTTAATTGACTGTCTTGTGAAAAAAACTTTACTTTGTCTTATAATAACATGTTGTAATAAGTACTACTTGATCAAGCATCGTGCACCAAACATTTGTCCGAGAGAATTTCCAAAACTGAACTGCCCATCCATACTTTCGACTGAGTCGATTTTGCTTACTTTGCATTTCCAGTAACTTCATATCTGGACCATTTGTCTGAGAGTTTCCAGTAACATACTTTTCCATTTTTGTATTCTTTTGCCTCTCTTCGTCGAGATCTAATGTTAGCCTTCTTATCTGGTACATTTAGAAACATGGATGTTTTAATTCATGGAAGGTCCGGTGAAAATTATCACCTCAAATACATTATTATAAATACCTGATCTAACAAATCCTGTTTTTCTTCAGCAAAACGTTTCAACCTAATTTCTGGAAGAGAAAATAAAGTACTTTTAGCTTTATCCTGCTTCAGATATGTGCTATAACAAATATTCACAATTACCTAATGAGCCCTCGCCTGCTTTTTCCAATAACACTGCTGCTTCTTGAGAGACAAGCGTAACCTTAGGTATAGTGCAATCCACGTCAGTGTGGATGTCACCATTTTCCTCACCATGTTCTGCATCATCTGCACTGACAACGACTAGACCATGCTCCTGTTTTTCAATGTAACATAAAAATTGTCAAGAATTGGCTTTACACTATTGTATTTACTTTTCTAATAGAATCCAATGCAAACTTGCCGTAATTAATTTATCTCTCTGCTCTAATTGATACTTCAAGAATTCAATATCTTCCTTTAACTTGCTTTCATCTTTTTTCAAAAAATCGAAATCCTGAAACAAACACAAACAAAAAGTTATGAATGTTTAGAAAAGCTCAGTAATATTTGTAAAATTCATGTCGTACCCTGCATTTTTCCTTATAATCTTTTTGCACTTCAAAAAAGTTTTCTTCAGTCTCTTCTAATTCATCTTTTAAAGCATCTACTTGATAAAGCAGAGAGGCCTTTTCATTGTCCATCTGCGCGTTGGTTATCATAGCTTTTCTAAACTTATCTTCTATGTCTGTTAACTGATGCTGTAAAAAGTAAAAATAAGATTTAGGTCTAGGTTTTGATATATTAGGCTACTCTTTAGTTACACAAATTATTTGTGAATCTGGTTGTGAAGAACTTTGTGGACAAAGATGAATTATTACATGAACATATTGATACATATCCTTGGAAAGCGAGCCACATATTCTTGGTAATTGGCAGTTTTTATTTGAAAGAAATTTTAAGATTGGCTAACCCTGATATCTCTACTATCTCTGCTGTCCATATCTGTCGAATCCTCACTACTGCGTCGTGAGCCAGCATAGGAGGATCCTCCATGAGAACCCGTACGAGTGACAGTCTGTCACATTAGCATAAAAAGATTTTAGTAACATCGACAAAATATTAGCAATGCTTGGAATATTGCCTAAACTGGATAGGCCTATATATACATGTAAATACTGAAAACTGGGTGCCAAAAATATACCTGTCTAATACTCCTGACTGGATCACTGAGCATTTCAAAATGACGATCACTTTGCTGGTCAGCCTTTGGGAATAAACAGTTAACAGATTTCAACACAATTACTTGGTGACAGGCTTAGCATATTTTCTATGATAGGGGATGCATATTCTGAATTTGAGCTGTAAGATTAGTTTAGTAGGTGTGACTTTAGATGAGATTCAAACATCTTTGTTTTTGGGGTACAAACCTCTTTTCTCATTTGAGCAATATTTATTTGGATTCATTTGAATTCAATTTCATACCTCTTTTTGTTGTTTTTCAAGCTCCTTCATTCTGATTTCTCGCGCTTCGGCTCTTGCTGCTCGTCGAGCGGCAAGTCTAGCTTCTGCCTGTAACAAAACAAAAAATTCCATTACTTAATTTGGTAAGCCCGCATTAAGTTTGATATTTATGGGTTGTATGCTAAAAAAATCACACTAAAATGAGCTGAAGCCTTACGGTTGTATTACTGCTACGTTACCTTGATATTGTTTATTGTCAGTAACCTATATTTTGAAAACCTTTGGACTTTGTATTGTTAAGCCATGTTTAAATGCCATCTAACATGCTGCATGTGTTTCCTTACAGTGATTCCATAATAGCCTGTGTGCTCGGGCATGTATTAATCAAACATATAACATGAATTAAATACATTGAACCGAATCAACCTGAGAAAATCCATAGGCTACTAATGTTCAACCCATGGTGCCAGTGATATTAGTTATGTTAGCAGGAAGCTCAGAATTGCCTGAAATTAACCCTCAAGTAGCATTTTCGTTACTATTAATTGAGACACAACTATATTTACTTTTTTAAATCATCAAAATATACTGTAGGCCTACATGTACTTGTTTCTTTGAGGGATAGGCCTATGCTTAAAAAAAAACAAGTTCTAAAGTTTGCAATACCTAGTTTGCAGTAAAATTAATGCATTTTATAGTAGGCCTATTCTCAATTTAACTCCATCCATTCATTCTTCTTCCCAGTCCTTTAACCTTTACTCTCATTCTGCTCTCTGGTCTACATTTATTATAGATTCTGCAATTGTAAGCATGGCGACAAAATGTGTCAAAGCACTCCTATTTTCACACTTCCAAGTGCTATTTTTGATTCAAGTTTGAACTAAGCCAACAATTTTCCGTTTCTTAGCCTCTGCAAAAAATTGTTAAATTGACAATTCTACGATAGGTTTTACATTCCAAGTAATGAATCAGCTGTTGAACATGCATTTTTCAGCATCAATTAAGAGTTTTTTAAATTGGAAAAATCCAAGAACTGTAAGGCTGCCATGAAGTTAACAATCGCGAAGACTACTTCCTGATCTGTGGAAGCAATGATGTAGTTTAAAAAAAGCAACTTTAGCCTTTACATGAGGTGTGGCAAGATGTTACGTTTAAACTAGTCTAGCTGACAATGTGAAACACATTTCGTTATGAATGGTGGGCATCTGAGAACTTAATGCAAGTTAAATAGACAAGATGATCTTAAGTGAGTTTCCTCTTCCTGTTATTCACGCGAAGGAAAGTAGGAAAATTACTTACTGATACACTATTCAACTTTGGTGTTTTATATGATCTTGACGATCGAAAATTCTTGATATATAACAATGCTGGAATAATCTGATCCATTCTTGCATCGATCTTAACCCGTTCATGCACCATGAGGAAGCACTTTGGTGGTTCTTGCAAACAATGTCTATTACTCAACGCTGTAAACCAATAGTGTAGGAATGGAACAAATACTGCGCTTTTAATATCTGCTAATCATGTCTACAGTCCCAAGAAGATTTTCACAACACTTCTTAAGCGAACACTGGCCGAACAAGCTTGAACTTTAAATTAAGATTTTTAAAGATGCACGATAATCCTCCAAAAAAGGTTTCAATTGATGCAAGACTGGACTTTCTGTGAAATTCCTGTTGATGATTTAACAAATAATGCGAGGTATGCTTCCATGGACACTGTCTAGATCAATGAAACGTGAACAGTCTCTGCCTTAAACATCACCCTGGTTCAGAAGTTTGAAGTGAAGCCACAAATTGTGTCAAGAACTACTTTTCCGAGTGGGTAGTAGAGTAGACACGTCTTGAACCTTCCATTCCAATCTTTTTACCCACATTAGCCTAACATGGAATTCTGCTATTCGTTCATCAAGTGAAATCTTGGCATGCAACAACGAAGAAGAAACAGTTGGAGATAGAATGTGGGAGGAAGAGGGATGGGGGTGTTGTTAAAAGACGGAAAACAGAAAGTAAAGCTAAACTAAATTTACTTGCACCTGAGCTGGTGCCAATTTTCTCGACCAATCCTTGCTGACAATTTAAAGTTATTGCTATGTGTGTCACCACTGTATTGTTTCATTTGAGTTTCCTCTTTCTTCAAAACTTTAAAAAACACGAGTAAAACAACCAAGCCTAACATTACTTGGCAGAAGAAAAAAATAAAGTTGGCACAGTTTTACTAGGAATCCAAAGGATGGAAACTTATTGCTGTCAGTGTGTGTGTGTGTGTGTGTTCTGTATATGGACATGATATGCACAGGGCAGACCTAACCTGGTTTTGTGAAATTTTGCAATAGATTTCGAACTGGGCTTCACTCCTAGCAATATTTCTCCAGTGTCAATAAGCACGCTGCACGCACCGAAGAGCTGCTGCAACACTAGACGACAATCCTGACTAAATGAATTGGTAATCGTATTGCATGAAAGCATTTCAATCTTTCATTTTTTGTGGAACTCATTTTTATCCAGGTAGGAAGTGGGCATCATTAGTGCACATAGTCACACTATCTTAGCTACATTACATCCAAAATATTTTGATTGTTTCCATAAATACATGTATTTATTCTTTTAAGAAACTATCATTAAATCATGGTTATTTCGATGAAGTGATGAATAGTTTGTTTTGAGATGAGCAATGCGGAAAAACCTCGAGCTTGAATCCCTGGCACCATTTGGCTATACTCATGTAGGCCTAGTAATGTAATAAAATGCCAAATGCTCATGATGCATTTATGTGTGCCGCTGTGCGTGTAGCTGTCTTGTCACATTTGGGTTTATTTTGGGTGCTTCGAAGAAGAAAACCCCATGTCTTTCTTGCATGTTTGCCACTTATTTGCTGAAAATTTATATAGATGGAAGCATCTTGCATTTACAGAAACGGAAGGTCGAGGAGTGGCAATAAGATAATTAAATTTCAATTAATGTAAACACTTGAAATTAATGATTGAATAATGCACATGGCGTTGTTTATAAAGTAACCCATGAGTTGGTCTAGTTATCCTCTAAGTTACATTTCGCTTTTGGATTCTCACGCCAATTTCGTAGAGCTTATTGCATAACCGGAAGAGTGAGTAAGTAAACAATTTTATTTGGCTCTATGGTTGATTGTAATTAGGATGCATTTCCTGAACTGTTTTCATGGCCTGATGTTATGTGCATGTACATGTATAGTGGGATATACAGTACTTGTAGAATATGAAATCTAAATCATAGACTCAACGTTTCATGTGCTAGAATTTAATTGAGTATGTATCATTGGAAAAATCTTAATGAGTGAGACGTGGTGTATATTCATGTGTATCGACTGTCTATGTATGGTTTATAGGCCGAATGCAAGTTTATGAATCAGAAAATACGTTTGTATTTAAAACAAGTACAGCTGTTTGCCGTACAACGCGTTATCCCCTTTTCATCATTTAGCAGCAGGTGCAAGTTAATACATCAATTGCAGACTATGTACACATACTTTCCTGGACTAATGAACAATATGAAACCATATGGCATTCCCCATATTTATAACATACTAGCCTAACAAATATGACTTGGTGTAACAATTTATGCTTAATTCTTAGTGTTGTTGTATGATATGAAACCCAGCTTTCCATTGGCAGTAACACTCAATACTCGAATTAGTAATTTGTCAGTGTCTCATATTATGTACGATAAAGTGGATGTGAAGTACAGTATAGGGTCACTAAATTCTTATAGTTTAGTGATGATTATCATGTTACATGTAGATAATTCTTGCCTTTATTACAAACACGAGAATATTATTCTTTTAAATGCATTTGCTTATAAATTACATATATTTTTCAGTATTTTCTATGCTTGGACCTTAAAAGGATAGAAAACTTCTTTCATGATTTTATTTTATAACTTTATAGCATAAAAATTAGGGTGGTTGTTATGATATATATTGTCTTCTATTCATTTTTGTTCGCATTGACATTGTTAATATGAATTTCGGTTCTGAAAAATACATACAGTAATTGTTGCAAAAGTAACTTAAGCATAGATTAGTAACTCAAGATTTACAATTGAACATGAACAGGTAATGTCTGATCAAGGCTGTTGGCCTCCAACATTTGTTTATATAGCATGTAAAAATAACTGTCTACAAAGCCTGATAAGCATTAAAATGACTGTCCTTTAAAAACTCTCATAAATATTCAAAAATTATATTATTCATGGTCTTTCATGTCGGCCATTACATATTCTTAGCCATATCTCTCATATTAATGCAATGCTGCTGATAACATAATATCTGATGAAGTAACAATTTCAGTACTTACAAACCTTGTTGTTTTGTAGACTTGGTTTCCTGTTTTATTGAACTAAATATAAGTCCCAAACAATGGGGTTTCTTACAGGTGAATCTGGGCATTAATAATTAAATATTGCATATTTACATTATATAAGGCTATATGTATTTCAAAAATGCTATGCGGCACATATTCGTACGTGACATTGAATTTAATTTGGCATGTGCAGCCATCCAACACATTAAAACTACAATGTGTTGAAGCTTGCCTTATCATTTGTCGGGCTGGTCATATTATCGCGTGAGGGAGTAGAGCAGTAAGTTAATCTAATCTCAAGATAATGTGTTTCAATTTGCCAACTTTTCTTTAGCAGTGTGCAGAAAGCATTCTCCCTCCAGGAAGCATGGCTTGATTTCATTCTAATTACTGTAATACCGTAATATCAGAATGCATACAAGTTTAAAACTTTTTAACACATTGTTCTTTCTTGTTTTAGTGTACTGATATTGCCAGTTCAATATTATGACATCTGTCAAAGAAGAAAACTTCAATATGACCTTCCACCATTACCACAAAAGAAAACTAAATCACTTCAATTCAGAAGGTAATATTTGATATGGCTAACCATTTTATGGTAGGCTACATGTATATGTTTTTTATAACTGGGCTGAAGCTTTATATTAATGATATACTACTAATAACCCAAAAGACCTAGTACTCTGTTAAAATATAAAATTCACATACGCTAAAATAGATCTAAAATTAGTTTTGATTCATTTACAGTGTGAAGTAGATAAAATGTCTCATTAAAAAAAAAGAATTTACTTATATTCAACCAATGCTACAATTTACTGATGAAACTTTTGTTTAGATTAGAGTTCTTGTCAAGCGAATCACTGTGCATATCAGGAAATAGTTTTTAATTATAATCAGTTCTGAAAATGATTGCAGCTAAAGCAAATATCTATAAATTATCACTTACTATAATTTAATGCTAATGCTCTTTTACCTTTAAGGAATAAGAAAATCAAGCAAAGTATTCTATACTTAAAATGGTCACGTTAGAAATAACTAAAGGTTCCAACATATAACAAAATGTGAGTAACTGATGTTAAATTGTAGTCACCAATTCATTAAAGATCTGCCCATGCCATGGTAGTTAAAACAAATTAAGTCATTCGATCGTTCGTTTCCAAAAACTCAGTCAAACCTAATTTGACATTTTCTTCGTTATTTTGCGAGAACAACCTTTTAAAATAGTGTATGACAGAAAAATGTATATAATAAGGTTTATCACCAAGGTAAAAGAAAACCCAAAAAATGTACTAATACGCATTTGTCTTACCTCTTGCGCAACAATATCTAAGGCATGGTCTTCAGCCGAATGCATCCGAGCTGGCATTCGGCGCCTTCCACCCGTTACCGGAGTGCCCATTTTTACAAAGTAAAATATTTCAGATTGCCTTTTTTTTTTACAAATCACTCATCAAATTTGCTGTAATTAAAACAATCTTTTATAATTTGTGAATTCCACCAAATAACGCCTCGCATTCTGTTATATCTAGCGCCTAATATCCTCATTGATCATCTGACGATGCTGATCAAAAGCAACTTGCAACCAATATATGTACTGTCGATAATATTCGCATGCAGTTGTGCTGGCATGCAGAAAGCGTAATATTAGTATGTGGCACCGCTTATTTTCTTAAGCGCATGCAATTTATGCAGATGTTGACTATATTTAATGGGCATGATATTTTAAGCATAGAACAACAGCATAATATACATGCATTTATTAGCGGAGTATATTCATATTAGTAGGTTCGCAAATAGTGTTGATTAAGATGCATTTTGCACTCATGGGAACACCCATTTCTTCTCGGACACAATATGGCATTTAGTATCGACTGACACATTTATATTTTGTAAAGATTAAAAAGCCCAAGCTGTAAAATATAAGAAGAAACGTAGTTATATGGGACACAATTATTCCATGTGTTTTAGCAGCTACGGTAGTAATAGTGCTTTTCGGTCGTAAAATAATGAAATGTACTGCCCATGGAAGCTTAGGCTATCTTGCATGGATATTTGAAGACTACGTCGTGCCTAGTTCGTTTTATATAAATGTCAAATTTATGTTGAACCGCAAAGGTTTTGATGTTATGATTTTGAGGCATTCAATACAAACATAAAACGGAGGTTATGAGAAGTTATATGATGAGTAAAAAGTGCACATTTTTAATGAGAAGCTACATGCACGGCAGTACTACACTATTCATGCAAAACATCCCATGATATCCACCTTTGCTATCACCCAACAAAATGATCATAGAGCCATTTACCAGATAACTCCCTCGTACTAATTAACCAGCACCTCTTCACACGTGGGAAATCAGAGAAGACAATTAGGCGCATTTAATTACAATTGATATAAATTCTCCGAGCACAAATATTCACAAGCACAGAGTGGCAGACCGCACAACTGCGGGCTAGATCCGGATACTGTCACATTAAACGGAAATGATGCGGGAACTAGGTAACATGTTAAGACGAGAAGAAAATAAATAACACGTTCTGTGAAGGCAGAATGTAACGTTTTGAATTATTTTTTTCATTACGATTTCCACTAACATTCTAGAAATTATATGATATTATTTCCATTTTGGTGTTGACTCCTCTTTTCCCCATCAAGGGATTCAGCTGACATAGTTGCGTGGCAACACGGCTCCATTGTTTATTAAAAATAAGGCATTCTGGGAAATTTTCGACCACTACCCTTTTTTTTTTGTTACTTTTTTAATGGAAGCCGTTGTGGATGGAGTAGTTTTACGTACTCAAATGTGTGTTTGTGCGACGTCAGCCTCGTGGAATCTGTTGAATACTCGTTAAAACTTTGCCTAAAGTGTCCAGTCTATCGTTGAGTTGCTGTTTATGGTGGTAATTGGAAAATGTTGCGTTTCTTAAGCAAACGACGCGGTCGATCGACTGCCGTAAAAGGGCAGCGGTCGCTCGTCTCCCACTCGGCCAAAGCCAGCAAGCATCAGATACAATGCAAAGTCTTGTTGCTAGACGGTACTGATTTGTCCGTAGATTTACCCGTAAGTAAAAGACATATATACGTATTATTTTTTTAATCCACATTCTTCGAAAATTAAACTACGAACTCGATTTTAACCACGTTTCCCAACTTGTGGAAAACCTGGGGTAGCCCCTGTTGATAGTATGGACACAGTGCTGTGGAATTTGGCACAACATGGCCATGGCAACTGACGTTAGCGTCTGCTGTACTGCATACCATTGATGCGATATCAGATAAATTCATTAGAGATTTAACATTCCTACATTCTTAAAGATCTATAGTTTTAAAATCTATGACGATGATGTTATTTATTAAAAAATCCGTTTGACAGCTAGCTAGCTTATCTGATAAACTTCCCTCTATGCATGGCTCACGCGTTGCTTTAAACACTGGTAAATATGGATGATACACCTTCAGAGTATCTGCTTCCATGGTGCTTGTAGTTTATCTGTATTAGCTTAAGTGAACTAAATTCCTTAACCTCAAACCGGGAATAGTTTTTTCTATCATACAAATACCGAACCTACATAGCAAGAGGTTAAGCAAATCCGTTTAGATGACCTCTGAATTTGCATTTGTAGACGAAGTTATTAAATGTGCTTTTTCTTCCTTCTGATTTCACGAGCAGTGTGTATGTCATTTACTGCATTGTGGCTAGATGTTTTTGTTTTCTTGGATTTAGCTTGAATATTAGTCTAATGTCATTGTGGCTAATGTTTTTTTTTGTGTGGATTTAGCCTTAATATTTATATATTGCTGTTTTGAGAAGAGCATGCACAAAAAGCACTTCTTTTTCAAACAAGCGATCTGGTATTCTAACATGCTGAATTCTAGGTTACTGATTGCGAGAGTTTCCAAGGTTATCTTGTACCTGCATCAAAATGTATTAAAAATACTTCTGCAATTTGGGAGTGGCAAAAAGTAACTGACATGTTGCATGTGTAGGTTTGCCTTAATGACGCTGGTTAAAGCCGAGTGATGTGCGAGTCAGTTTGACATGGTGCATGGCTCAGTTGAACAAACTAACATGCGTTATTCACAGAAACTTAAGCGGAATGGTATCTGGTAAATGTAAACCCATAGATTTTTCACACACAAAAAATAATGAATGGCTCAAACTAGGAGTTCACATAGACCATGACACAAGATAGTGCCCTAGCTTTTTTGCTTCTACTATTTACAAATGAAGTGGCACACATTTTCTATTGTTAGATCCATTTTAAAATGCACTGGACTTTATGGTGCGATCTAACGTTCAAGCCTAGTGATATCATGCTAACCCTATTTGCTGAATTGATTAACAACTAATGAAAAATTAGCCAAACCGTCAGTTGTATTTGTAATAATATACAATGTATTAAGTTGCAATTGCATTATTGCACTTTTGATGCTTTATTATTTCAAATTCCCATTTTTCTAACATGGTGAAAATGCTTATTCTTCATTTCCATGCTTACAATTGGATTATATTAATTTTTCTTGGTAATAAAGCTGATGCTTTTTTTTCATCCTTATCACATGTGTATAGTTTTTACTGCATGCGCTTACGTGAAAGGTATGTGTTCTGTTATTTGACGTCATGATTGTACTTTCTCATGTATACGAATTCAAGTGCACACTTAGGTGTAGGTGTTGGCTGAAGTCAATTCTAGGTTAACTGAATGACAATTGCAGTTTTGGGTCACAGATTGACTACAGTTATACATGTTTCATACACGAGATAATCATAGTTTCAGGTGCCAAGTATTCTATTTAAAAACAAGGTCCTATTCAGCCATGTTAGCTTAACCCAACCATTCTGTTGTAGGCCTATGCATGCATTAATAAAATGCACTTTTATGACCCAAATTGATATACATGTAGTTGTAGATCCATCAAACTTCAGAACAGTTTATTTTTCACCAGGATAATTTGGTTTGTTTTATAATTGATGAAAATTTAGCCATGTAAGGACTCTTTCTCATTACTATCGCCCATATCACCATAACTGGCCTTGGGCATACACTTAAATTTTCTACCAGTGATTCCAAAAAGTAGTTCATCGTTGGGGATGCCACGAAGCTTGATACTTGTTTAATGAATCTACATTTAAATAAACCTATTACACAGCTTTCGTTGTGACAGGTATACCGACCTGAATGTTAAATGCAGTCCTTTGTCCTCTGTAGGAGGTGATCTCTTCAATAAGGGATCATGAACTTTATAAAACTAGGAAGGGAGGAGTTTTTTGGACTACAAGTGCAACATTAAAAAATGAATGGATTCACACAATTCTATTGTTAAGAGAGTTCAAGCAGGTAGACCATCATTTGCTTGCAAGAAATGGCTCGTTGCATAAAAATGAAATATTCAGTGCATACCCATTTTCATCTGTTAGACGCGATGATCTAATCATTGTGTGTATATTCTCATGGATGCAATGCTTCTTATTACCTTTCAGATTGTGACTAAATTTCTTTGTTAAAATAGTGTTTTACAATTAGAAGTTCATGTTGATTTCTTGAACTGTACCGAAAATATCACAAGTTGCAGTCAGTGTAGGTCTATAGTTATGCACTTTTTATTAGGCAATTCTTACCATGAGTAGTTTTTCATAATTTTTGTGCATATTATTCTGTATATGGAATCGATCTCATTCTAAGTTCATAAAGTCTGGTTCTTAACGATCTTCTGGTGTAGAAGAAGTTTCCAGCACTAAGGGGTCTCGGCCCCTTCTGACCATTTTTTCTATAAGTTATTGTGTATTTGTTGGTTGATGTTGTTTAAAAATACAGTAGAACTCCAATTATCCGAATCAATTGGGACCGGACCCCATTCGGATAATCAAAAATTCGGATAA
>JAQGBX010005558.1:0-13513 GCA_034698745.1 Megaphyllum sjaelandicum
CAAAAAAGGCTATTTTTCCTGACATTATTTTTCTTGCCTGACTTTTCCTGACTTTGCAGAAACTGGCAACCCTGTGTTTAGCACATGCATTTTTCCAGTTGACCGAGACCACAATATTCGGAATACCAGCGTGCCAACTCTGTGGATTTTTAACGTTGGCCTATTTCTGCACATGACAGCTAAACACCAACGCCAGGGGATGTGCCAACGTCACCTACCTGGAAATTTTTGCCAACGAAGGGGTTTTTCCACGTGCAGAGATACAACGGGATCTATACGGGATCTCGTTTTAAACTATCATCGGAAAGAACCGCCACTTAAGAGAATTTTGCACATCCTCACAATTCTCACTGACCTTAACTGGGGAGCAAACCCCACAACCTAGGCCTCAGTATATGTACAGTAATATACATAGGTGCACTCCATGCCGGCGCCTTTGATGTTCTTGTGCGAAAAACAGTGTAGCACCGCTCTGTCTGAAGATATTAACTCGCCCTCAGCCACAAGTCAATCATCTGTGTTCTAAAACACACGGCCTTTGCAGATGTGTTACCCTGTTCAGCTTTGATGATTTGGTTCCATGGGTTAATATGATTGTGGCTTCATCTTAGTGATATCTTCAAACCAACAGGGCGGCACTGCGATGTTTTTGCACCAAAAAAAGCGCCGAGCGAGCGAACCTACTTATATTACATATACTGTGCCTAGAGTTGAGAGGCAAGTCCCTTATGATATTCCGGACGTGTAAAAAAAACCACTGCAGCCCACAACGTGGCAATGCACTAAAACACGTCCTACGATATGATTCGATACAATCGACATATGGGGGCACAGTATACGTATTATAAGTATGTTCACTCGCCCCTTTCCTTTCTTTACGTGGAAAAAACATCAAAGGCGCCGACACGTAGTGAACCTTCTTATATTACGTATACTGTGATATGGACGTGCAACCCTGCGACAGATTGACACTGAAAAGAGCGTCGAGTCTGTATGCTAGCTGACGTGTGCGCTCTCATGAAAAAAATTCCGATGCATCCGAGCCGTGCGAATATTGGTGTCTACAGATTTTGTATGGTATGGGTATAATATCTCCCTACATAATTACCAAATCTGTGGCAGTTTTCATGGCTTGTTTTATGATGATATCGTTGAGTAGAGCCAAAATGTTGGAGGCGGAATACATGAGCTCGGATAGTATTGGAGAAATGTCCTTGCCTCTGCCTATAAAATTAACAAATGTGGTAACCGCATTAGTATTAGTTGCAAAAGTTTAATTTTCTTATTCGGAAGTAACAGACTTTCCTTATAATGTCAAAACCAGTAAGGAAGTTTTTTACCTGCTACGAAATAAGACATCCATTTCAGAGCAGATTCAATTTCTCCGATTAATTCTACGTTGTCAGTTACGAAATCCTTATACTTTTCGTAAGTATCTCTTAGCATCGAATACGCCATTTCTTGACGTTGGGAATACCTGTCGAAATAAAATGATATCCTGGTGAATAAAATTTATATAAATCAACGCAAATCATACCCGAATATCCACGAAGACCATGCTGATAACTCATTACACGGTCTGAGACGCCACCTTCTGGACATTTCATCGAGCAGCTGATTACCAGTTGATAAACGTAGATTCACACATGGCGTTTATAGGTCTTTTTCTTAGCCCGCAAATTTTAAAACCTTTTTTTTCCGTTTTCAGTCAAATTAAAAAGCTCACTCCATGTCTAAATATGTGTATGTAATAGGTTTTGGCGACAAAAATCGAAAACTTCTACCTTGAGAAAAATATTCTTTTATTTTCATTTCATGTATGAGAAAGTTTACTACCGGAAACACAGGCATCTTTCAGTTCTTACTAATGAAGTTATGGAAGCTATAGAAAAATTGGATATGCATGTAGTTTGTAGATAAAATATTTAAAATATGTACAGCATTCCCTATCCTAAATATTGCTCATTAGTGCACAATCACATTGTAAATTCAGCATAGGAATTTATTATGATTTGATAAAATCAGTTATATTTATGGTGTAATTTATACGGTCACAGTATTAAGATGCTTTACTTGTATTTAATTTGTCATAGGTTGTACAATTTGAATGTAAATTTGGTTGTACGTTTCAACAAAAATTCATGTTGTGTCTGTCAAAAGTGAGAAAAACATTTTACTTTAGGTAAACCCTTGTTCCGCACATGTGCTGGTTTTATTTTACGTCCATACACAGTGGCTATGGCCGATAGAAATATGTGAATAGGCTTTCAGCATTTTGAAACTGTAAAGGCGACATGTGGGATTTTCACAATTGTCGTCAATTTTCCTTTTCATGCAAAAGTGGATAAAAAAAGCTCTTTCCAGCCAATGGAGATGGGTGAAAATTGTGGACCTGTAACGGGTGCAAAATTATCTACTGTCGCAGAAAGGTGACGTACAACGAGTCAAATTCGTTATTTATGGACAACGCTTACTAGAGTAAGTAATTACTAGAATCTAAAATATCGGCCCAGCATTTAGGAAATTTGTAATTTTAGTTACAACGAAAATTGCATAAAAATTTAATTATAATTTAATTTACTTCATAATTTATATTTATACTTTATAATTATATTTCCGACCACTTGAAGTCAAGATGCTCATAAAAATTTAACAACTTGTAAATATTTTGTTTTTATATTTTAATATAAACAAATACATGTTAAGTTTCGCTCAGCAATTCGTAAATTTAAAATTCTCGTAGCAATGAACATTGTATAAAAATGTAACAAATGTACCAAAGTGTCATCCTGCAATTTTTGCAAAACTTAAGGCGATTTAAAAATTTGAAACTTGCAATGCCTCAGCATTAGAATGTTTAGTACTATAATTATTATTATTTAGAATTATTTGACGCTTATGATTATTTAATACACTAGAAAAGTTCAACCTGACTATAGTGTGACTTAAGCCCTGGAATTATGCTTGCATGTAATGGGACGTTTCGAAAAAAAAAAAAAAAAACCAATCATGAAACAGAAAAAAACTACGAAATTTAAAAGAGGTTCAATATTAAAAAATATCCATTCGCTGTAGGAATTATGGCGCATATATAGTTATGGACATAGATTGATATATTTTTGAAAATATAATTCCATATACATAATAAATTAAACATTTACAGTGACTGAAATTTTCACACTTTTACATTTCCCACTTATTAATTTGATGATAATGATGGTTTACTCCTTTCTAACGGAAGGCTCTCCTTTTTGTACTTTTACGGTACATGAACCAATAATTTCGTTTTACCTCCGGCATTTGTTAATCACTAGATGGCGCCACTAGTAACGGAAATTAATTTGAAATCGTATAAAATTAAGATGTGGGGAATTTAAAAACGTGAAAATCCCATTCGCTGGCTTTATAAAACATTTTTAGAAGATAATTTAATTCTATGATTAAAACTATCTACCTATAATATAACATGAAAATGCGAAGTTTAAAGAATTGTATGAACAGCATAATGGCTATAAGTGCTCTGAATTAAGCTCAATAAGCCCACAGATAATTTACATGTTATTGTACTGCAATGTACATTGAATGTGTGTGTGTGTGCATTATTGAATTGAACTGATCGGAGTTTGGTACAGCTTGCCATAAATGAGTAATAAATTGTTGTAAACATGTTTCATGAAAGTTGTTGAAATTTTGTATTTTATAATATAAAGAACACATTAAGCTTATCAGTGTATAATAAATACTGAATATCATTTCGAATTTTATACAGGAAGGAAAACTAAATCGAAACAAAAATGATGAATTGGTTACTGTCGCTGTTGATAATCACTCGTTTCATTTACTTAATCGAGAGTCAGGAAAATGCCTACACCTCAGTTGAATCCATAAAAGAAGCACTAAAATTGGACAGTAAAATCTCCAGAGTTTTGGAGCTCAACTTAAAAGAGTTGGACGAATACAGAGAACTTGTGCAACAGTAAGTAGACCAGTCAGAAGTAGGCCTTATGGTTGTCCATGGAGATTTGTTGTAAATAAATGTAGGCATAAAATTCAAATTTCATTATTTTTTAAGTAGATAAGGAGGGCAGATAACTAGGAAATGTGAATTTCACATCCAGAAATTGTTCATGAACTCCTTTCAAATTAAAAAATCACTGGAATTTAAAAAAGCCTCATCTAAATATGACTGCTTGCAACTTCGGGTAAAAAATGTAGTTTTTAAGTAATTTAAATTTCAAGTCCGGGAAATTAAAAATGTGAAATTCACAATTCCTAGTTATTTACCTTCGCTAAAATATTTTTTTAAGTCGTAACTGAACTTACGTGTCATCAAATTTGCAGGTATCTGGATGAACGAGACATGATGGAGAGCGAAATGAAAACGGTTTTCCACAATCATGAAAATTGGGACGAAGAATTGCTGAATTCGAAATTGGCTAGAAATCCTTTAATAGCTTTTCAAACGATTCGGCGAATCACTGTTGATGTTCATAAATTATCAGCGCGATTATCCAGACTGGCCGATGGTAAAGTCTCACTCACTAATGACATTTTATTGTGGTGGTATCCAGATTTCAAATTTACTATTAGCAGATTTATTCTGTTAGGAGGATTATCCCAAGCACTAATTAACCCTAAATGAAAGTTCATATTTCCGTGATATTTTTCCACAATATACTGTATGTGGTTATGTTGACTTCTCCTCCATGCTTGGAAAATATCAAGAAAGCATAAATACGGGGAATGCTTTACTCCTTGTAAATGCATCAAACTGCATCCAACTGTTTCAAATTAATAGAAATTTCATAGGAATTTTGCGATTTGCGTTATAAAAATGTTAATTTCTCTGTGTATCCTTCATTCTAAGCTAATTTTAATAAAAAAATAGTGGTAAATGAGTAAATAGGGTAAATAGGGTAACGAAACAAAGAGCATGCTCAGATCTGTAGTAACATTTGTAACACATTTGCTACAATAAGTAGATTCAGCTCCTGTTACTTGTAAAATTATAGCAAAATGTGTGCTCGCAATTCACCCCTTTTACTCTTCCCGTTCAACTGAAAATATTTCAGCATTGCCATAATTCACATCGACATGGGCAGCTGGTATACCCTCTTGAATTGAGATTTTCTATTATTTATTTGATTGTCTTTTCATAGATTTTCAGAAATAAGTTTTTTTTTTTTTTCATGAAAATTGTTCATATTTTGATTAATGCAGATCTCGACACCTTGGTGGAGGATGACATTAAGGATAATAAAAATGTGAAGGTGACACACAACCAGGATTTATTGGGTGCAGCGACAGGTATATTACGACTGCAATCGACGTATCACATGGCAGCCAGCGACTTAGTCGACGGAAGAATTAAACATTTGAATACGTCCATCAAACTAACTGGTAAGTAAAAGGGTGTATTTTATCTAGGTTCCTTCCGCATTCGTTCACTCTTAAGAAGTTCAATTCAATTCAATTCAATTCACAAACGAACCATCTTTCCCATGACTTGTGTTTAGTTTCAGACTGTCTTTTGTTGGCCCAATCAGCCAAAGAGATGTACGCCTTGGATTATTATGTGGAATGGAGGGAACAAGCAAATTTCCTGTGCAGAAAAATGATGGATGATGAAGATGCAAAGACAAGTGGCTGTTTTCAAGTGACGGAACCTCTGATGGTGGAAGCAACAATAGAGGTAGGAAAAACTATCAAAAAATAACTACAGCATGTTAAATAACATTTTGAAAATATCGAATATAGATCATTGATCAACTGATCATTTAATAAGACATAAATTTAGTTTGCATAGTTAGAGAAGATTGTTAGAGTCCAGTGTTTTCTAAATGGGCACTATTCTCCCCCCCCCCTCCTCCTTTGGTGCAATGGGAAACTCTAAGGGTATACACCAAAAGGCAAGGTGGCGCAATGGACAAAACAAAAAATGACACCTCATAAACATAAAGACTGATGCTTTTATAATTATTATTTTTTTATTTTAATATAAATTCATTACTTCTATTAAAATTTGACTTTTGATGTATCACTTTTGACTAATTTTATAGGGGCACTGATGAAATATTTGTTCCAAGAGGTGGTCAATGATGAAATTTTTTTTATAAAATGGGAAATCCAAAAAGGGGTAAAGAAACATTGCTTTTGAGGAACATAAACAAAATTGCATTAGCCTGTTTTCACCGAAAAAGGGCAGTGTACTTTGGAAAATATTTTTTTTAACGCATATATATACTCTAGAATTTAAGGGTCGAGGATAGATGTCGCATCCGTTCCCCAAGTCCCTAGAAATTTGGTAATATTTTGAGAAAAATGTTAAATTCAACATGTTCGATAAAAACTTTTGCGATTTCAGCATGACGAAACTAGAAGCATTTATGTAAAAGGTAAGAGTTAAAATCATTGCAATGTTCAACATTTTTCATCTTAATATATATTTATATCATGCTTTAATGTGTAGAAATTTCAAAAAATCCGAAATATCAGATGGAATACCACGTATTCCCCAAAAAACTTCAACACAGTTCTGCCACTGAGCAGAGGATGAGAATCAATGAAATGAAACTCCACGGGCCAAAAAATGAAAACTCCTTATGTTTTATTTCTAATGAATTACTGGTAAATGACCTCAGTGTATTTATGAAATCTTGGACACCACAAAATGATCTCTTGAATATCGTTTGAATATTCCTAGATGTATCATTCTTGAGATGTTCCGTTCTGAAATGTATTACAATTAGAATAAATTAAACATGACATTCATTTTAATTAGGGTGAAATGGAAAGATCTAAATTAACTTGCCATTTCCTGAGAAATCCAGATGACCCTTTTGCGACTTTGCAAAGATTCAAGATAGAAGTTCAAAGCAGGAAACCGTTGATAATGACGATTCATAACGTCATCAGTGATGACGAAGCTGATTTCATCAAAGATTCAGCAAAGCCAGAGGTAAATGAGAGGTTTATGACGGAAAAAACAGGCTGGTTTGTATCTTTTTAATTTGTTCCTAGCCAAAAAGAATTAGAAGTAAATATCTGGAGAAACAATAGCAATAAATAGGGTTTTCTACAGTCCTTTCATTTATATTTGATCTTAGCCCAACATTGATGACACTATTAATAAAAAATAATAATAAAATTCAATCAAATGTAATTTTTTAGGTTAATTGCCTCCACTGAAGCAAAATTTCAGAATTTTCTAAGCTTTTCCCCTCATTTACACCCAAATATGACATGATTTCGCTTTGAAACCGTATTGTTTCATTAACAGTTGACAAGATCCATGGTTATTGGGGAAGATTCAGATGATTCTGACATCAGCGAACACAGGATCAGTCAAACTACATGGATTGCAGACTATGAAAATAGCCGAATTAGTACAATTTCTAAAAGAATTGCTCGGATTACGGGTTTGATCACAGATGGCACTAATGCTGAACCTTTCCAGGTATACTTTACTGCTTTTTTCTGGTTATCGTAAGGCAAAATAATGTTTCTCATTCTCAGACTTCCAAACGAATGATAATTATGTTCTAATCAGTAATTTTACTAACATTTTCAAGCATAACTTGGTTTTAATTACTTATAAATAATGAATACCTCAACCAGATTTCAGAACAATTTCATACACACATACTGAATAGCTTAGCCCGTTAAAAAAAGATAACATTGGTTAAGATAAATAAATTAAGATAACGGTAAGATAAACAAAATGCGAAATTAAAAATGTTACAGCTAACAATTGATAACTTTCAAAAAATGGATTGTGGCATGACTTAACGACACGATAATTTTTAAATCTCGGATTCAAAATCAGAAATAATTGCAGATTAACAAGAAAAACGAATAGAACTAAACAGAAAAAAAGAAAATTGTTTGATAATAAAAACAAGATGCAGTTGTTTTTCAAACTACAAAAATAAATAGCATTTGTCTAAAATAAAACGATAAAAATTCAATACATATCTTTAACAGGTTGTTAATTATGGTATTGGTGGCCTGTTCAGTCCTCATTACGATGCTTTGGACTCGGAAGAGAAATTTGATAAAAAACTGGTAAGGGGTGATTCTATCACAAATACAGTTTGTTCCCTTGAACATAACATTTCATATTTTTTTGGAACTAGATGATTTCCCTAAATGACGGAGTGAAACAACTTGTGTTAATTGTAATGTGAAATTGCCTTTACTTTGTGTGGTTTTCTTCCCAAAAATATTTAATAATATGCCTAAAATTGTACAAAAATATACTTTTAGATCTCTTCTAACCAAACATGGTTGGTTAATTATGACCAAACGACTGGTTGCTGTTGGCATCAAGCTAGTTTAAATTTAAATCAAAACGTTTTAATCAATATTTTTTACTTCAACGTACAAACTTCACTAGCCCAAGCAATGCATAAAAACAATTAATGGGTCATTAATGAATGTTGTCACCAAATTACGACCAAATGTCGTAATTGTACTTTCTGAAAGAAATAATGGAAATGTAGTTTGATTTTTCGTTTTTACTTTAGAACGACAGCGATTACATGGGAAATCGCATTGTGACTTTCATGCTTTATGTGAGTATTGTAGGAATACATTTCTATAGATTAGAAATAATGGTGTCACTCATGAATTGAGAATTGAAACTTGAAATATTACTGATTTTCCCACCTTGAGTTGAGCGATGTGGAATTAGGAGGGGCGACGTATTTTTTAAAAGCCAACGTGTCCGTCTACCCCAAAAAGGTGATTGTTTGGGTATTTTCGTTCTTAATTTGAATACAAATTAATCAGGTTGAAACTTGACTAATTAAAACTTGTTGTCTAGGGCTCGGCTACGATGTGGTACAATTTGGACGATTCAGGGAATCTAGATGAAAACACTATTCATGGGGGTTGTCCAGTCCTTTATGGATCAAAATGGAGTAAACTATAAAATGATAATTTATTTAGAATTTGCAGGAATTATCCTGTTTTTAGTTTTTCATAAAATCCATATTTTTCAGTTGCCAATAAATGGATTTTGGAGAGAGGGCAGCTTTTCAGAAAGCCGTGCCTCGTGAAAACCACGTCCTGAATATAACGATGACCCAAACACTTCAACATTTTATGTACTGTGTCCAAACAACTGTTTAAATTCACTTTTATTCTAAGGTATCGTCTTTTCTTGACCCATTTAACTGTATTTAGGTGAATGCTAGACCAATGTAGCAATCAACAGTCATGCTTAGTGGTCATGTAATGTTTGTAGAAAACTGGCTTCTGGTAATCGAATGTAATGATGTATATCTTTTTACATCAACGTAGAAAAGTGGCTGCTGCTTTTTCTCAAAGACTCAAAAATCTTCTCATTTTTCTTTACAAAAAAATTTAACTTGTAATATGATGTCCTACTGTTCCATGTGCATCTGGTTTGAATTTTGAGAAATTGCAACTAATTTGTAAGCCTGTTAATAGGACAAATGAACAATGCTACTTTGTATAGAGAAATTTTTTCATCTAAGTATACAATATTACATGTACTTGTACATTTACATGCAATGTACTTCACTGGTGAGATCCAGATTTTTAGTACCCTTTTTATTAAACTGGTTAGGGTTGGACAATGCCTCTAATTTTACCAAATCTACATATCTGGATATAAATTATCCATATCATATTTCTTACTTTGCTTGCATTTTACTGTAATTCAACATTATACATTCTTACCTCAAGACTTTTGGAGATGGCACTGCTTCTGTGTTGCATAAAACTCTTGAATTTTGCAAATGTTCTTTTCTGAGCTGTATTTTTGGCTGACCTTGAAGTCAAGGTTCCGCCTTTTTGCCGCTTTTTTGATTGATGTTGCCGTCAATTTCCACCTAACTAACAAATGCAGCTAGACTATTGTTAAACATGCATGCTCTATGTTAAAATTCTCAGAAATCTTTGATTTGATATTGACTTTCATCCCCCTAGCGGCAATCGGGCTAAATCATGTATTAAACTCTTGTCCGATTTGACATGAAATGTCAACTATTGCGCAGTGATGGCCTTTGTTATTCTTTTTGGATATTCGAACAATTATTTGATTCAAAAACATTTCCACATCAATCCTTTTTTTATTCGGAGTTTGCGTGCAGATGATGTATCTTGCTGCGTGTCACATTTTCCTCCAATTGTGCACTAATGGACCTCTCTTGTGTCGCCTACAAATTGTCCACATTTTAGATAATTTTTGGTAATAAATGGCTTTATTCGGGCCGTGAATTGGCACCATCGAAACCGTTTCCTCAGGAAACTCCCCTTTTCAAACCAATTACTATATATAGGCATCAAACGGCTCCAAATGCCATTACACACTCAAGTACCAAATACGGAAAATTCGCCAACATTTGCTGATAAAATCAACCGATTTTACGATGAAGATTGCATCCATTTTAGCCCTGGCTGGATTTTTCTGCTTGGTTTGTGCAGTGTTTGTGGTATGTTAAAATTAGTGAAAATATGATTCATTGTGAAAAAATTTGAAAAATGTGACAAAACTTCCCAAAACATAGAAATGAATTTAAATAGTACCAATTTGAAAAAGCTAAAATATTTCTAAAATTTCATACATTAATCAAAACTAATCAGTAAATCGTTTGAAATAGTAAAGACGCTAATTTCAGATTTACAATGTAAAATCATCAAAAGTAGTTAATTACCAATAAATTATCTAAATTAGCAAAGCAATTCTAAATAGAATGAAAAATATTAAATTAAACTTGAACTTCCTAAAATTAATCGAAAACTGGTACTGTTAATACGTTTAATCAAATTTCCAAAAAAATAGTAATGCCACTAATGATGACTTTAATGGACTGGAATAATGCCACTGGACTTTACTATGTTTTCAAATTTTAAGACTGCTGAAGAAGCAAAGGGTCAGCAAGGAGGCCAAGCTCAGCCTCAATCTGGAAAAGGTCAAGGAGAACGTCCGGCCAGTCCACCAGGAGGAAAACAAGAGGGGGATGAAGAAGAGGACGAAGATGAGGATGAGGATGAGGATGAGCACAAGGCTGGACATCCGGGACAGGCTGGTCAGGGTGCAGCTCCAGGGAAAAAATCTGCTTTTGATGACGGATCCCTGTCAAAAACCCTGGTCAATGGTCATCGTAACCGCCGTTGCGCACGGTCCACTACCACCGCTACACCATAAGCTACTGGACAGTGGTCCATTTTTGACGCAGAACTACGTCTTTTCGCACTATTTTAAGCCAGTGCCTCTTCTATGCGCTACATTATCTCCAGCGTTAATGAAATTCCCTGTACCTTGAATATGTAAGACATGAATAAATGAAAACGCACATTGAAAAACTTTTGAGTAAAATTGAGTTAATATTCAAACGTTTTTAGAAATTAACGTTAAAAGTAATGTCATGTTTAACAAAAAAAAACTTTTTGGGCCATTAAATTAAGGCTGAAGCAAACGTTTCCACGGGCCACGATTAAACTCAGAAACAAGTTCAACCAGCAACGAATTATTAAATTTCTTTCAATGAAAAGCAAAATTTTAAATTTTATTTATAAACTTAGTATTAATAATAAATTTGCATTTGAAAATAATCGTACTTAGTATTAATAATCGCTAATATATCGTACCGCGATAAAATTTACAAATTGATCACCCAGCATCGAATTATCAAGTTGGAATTTGATTTATGAACTTAGTATAAATAATAAATTGTCATTAGAAAATAATTACTTTCCCAATAATTAAGTTTTAATTAACTAATCATACAGTAAAATGAAACGCTATAATTTTAAAATTGCTCGAATATGGTTCAACAAATAAAGAAAAATTCTTAATATAAGAAAACAAATGGCTGAAATATTGTTTATCATAAAACTTATTTTTCAAATTTCAGTTTTGTAGCCACAAGATTAATGAGACAATGGTACTTGACCAAAGCGCCATTGTGAAGTTCTTTTTTTGTTTATTTGCCTGTTTAAAAACAGGCCTACTAAAATGTAAGTTATAATCATTTTTTTTTATCATTTTAAGTTATTAACGTGAAGTAGTCGTAAAATAAATCTGGCTTTAGCAATACTTTCTAAAGTAAAGTATTGAAAATTGAAGATAAGAATGACACGAACAACCATAAGAAAATCGAACACTGGATGGAACAGCAATTTCAGCACATTTTGGTGTTTAATTTAAGAAAGCTACATTTCTGAAAATAATTGTAATAACAATAGCATCATCCTATTAGCCCTTTGTAAACTTTATTTTCAACATAAGCGAACATCGGAAGAAAAATCAAATACAATGAAAGCCCCCAAAAATAGGATTCGAGGAAATTAAGTTGAGAAATAAATTAAATAATCGTGATGTTAGCGGCAACTAGACAACTTTTATAGAACAGATTTTTGTTTTGAACTGCTGATTTTTGTCGTAAAATATACATTCGTACATACATGCATATATTCGTAGAAATACACAAATGCCCTTAGAGCAGGCAGTAATCGCTTCCGCATTTAGTGAAACGGATATTTGTAATTTGAAGGAAACAAAAAAGGACTTGAAAATGCTCGTAGTGTTGGGGCAATAATGAGAATAACAATAAAGAGAATAATTATACAAAGAAAGTTATAGCGAGTTTCACTGTTTGTCAATAGGGATGACATGCTCTTTGGGTCCTTCCAAAGCGGGTAATGGAGCTTCGACGGTCAAGATGCCATCTTTGGAAAGCGTGGACTTGATTAGCTCAGGATTCGTCCCTTTTGGCATCAGGAATTCACGGTTGTATTCACGGTAAACCGATCTATTTTCACTCTTTTCTTCATGTTTGGCATGGACCTGGAACCCAAAAACAATCAAATATTAGCAAAAGATATCAGAACTTCATCGACTTTCATTCAATATGACTCCGATTATCTGGGGTCACGTTACCTAGAGTTCCTGTTACTGAAACAACCCGCAACATTCATTTTCATCAATGTATTTTCATAATAAAATCAGTTTGTTAAGATGAGCTTGAAGCAATATATTTATAGCTTCTAAATTATATTGAAATGCATTTTAAAATTATATAAAGGTTGGAACATTCGAGTCCAGACTAAATGCTCCGCTAACACGTTTAAACAAATATATTATATATTGATAATGATTTGCTGAATATCTTTTGAATATATTTATAAATATTTTTTTAATATTCATGAAATGTGGCTTGAAATGGTAATTGACAGAAGCGCCATTGCCGAGTTCTAATTCTGTTTTTTTTATGTTGCTTCTGTCTCTCGATTTCTATCGATGTTTAAACAGTTTAAACAGTTTAAACTAGAAATGTAAGTTTAATGTTTTGTCTTGCTATAATTTTAAGTAATTAACGTGTGATGTATTCGTAATATGAATCTAGATTGAGCAATAATTTCAACAGAAAAGTAATTATAATTGCTCGATCGCGCAAATCGCGCTCGAAACAGCGCGATTTGCACGTGGTCCCACCCCCAATGGAATGTTAAAATTGGAAAAATGGCGTTCTCTTCAGAAAAA